>WEKX01000377.1:58037-69812 GCA_013390025.1 Pitta sordida
ACACAGTACTCAAGATGTGGTCTGACTTGTGCCGAGTACAGGGGAAGGACAACTTCCCCCCTAGTCCGACTGACCACACTATTCCTGATACAGGTCAGGATGCCAGCCTTCTTAGCCACCTGGGCACACTGCTGGCTCTTATTAAGTTTTCTGTCAACCATTACTCCTAAATTCCTCTCCATTTCACCACTCTCCAGCCACTCATCCCCCAGCTGATAGCAACATATGGAGTTGTTATGTCCAAAGTGAAGAACCCAACACTTAGACTTGTTAAGTCTCATATTATTAGAATCTGCCCACTTCTCTAGCCTATCAAGGTCCCTCTGAAGAGCCCTCCTACCCTCTGGCGGTTCAACATTTACCCCCAGCTTTGTATCATCAGCAAACTTACTAATGATGGACTCAATTCCCTCATCCATATCATCAATAAAGGTATTAAACAGTGCCATATATTCTTTTGTACTATCAAAGTCCATACTACTTGTTTAGCATGTCTACAGTTAGCATTGCTAAAGAAGTCATACAAATGACCTTGAAACATCATGGCATACTGTTCTGATCCATAACCACACTTCTGATCTGCAGGCATAACAGATCACATGAATGAGGTGGCGTGGAAAAAAATTTTACCACTAATTGTTAGGACTGGGCTGCTGGCCCCAAGCCATGAAAGAAAGAAATATCAGGTACACCAGACATTTTCATGATCCTTATGATTCTTTGATTCATTGGTGAATTTTGTCTGGATGTTCTAGTCATGTAAACAGCACAACTCTTCAGATTCTTCGCAATTTTCCAATAAAAAGGCCTCGGATCTTGACAAGAAAAGGACCTAAGGGATTTTTTGGCATCGCTGTTTTAAAGAGAAGGAAAATCTTGAGGTAAGCCTCTCACTTTATTTTGATCATGACAGCTATAGCTGAAATTTAAAAGTAGAAGCGCACCAAAAAAAAAAAAAGCAACGGGAAATGGTCTATAAGGTCTAAAATTAGTTAATTTCCCATATGTGCTTAGAAAGTGGTTCTCATTTTGTCCATTTATGTCCATCCAGATAATTTACTCTGAAGAACACATGTTTCTGTGAGACAGAATAAGGTTTTATTATTTTTTAATCAATTTTAAAGGAATAAAACTTTATTAACACAACCTTACTACCCTAACAATGTAACACAAAAGCCAACTCAAATTACAGTCAGTTGGTCATTAGAGAAAAAAAAATGCAATTGGCCAATATAGTTTTAGTTTGTACTATAATGTAAATGCTAGAGCCCCTCCTTGGTTTTGTTTCACATATCCCATTCGAATGCATCATTAAATCTAGACAACACACTAAACAACTCTTGAGAAAATTCTATATAAGAGCCTGGGCTATAAACACAGAGTCAAAGTTACGCAGACTAGAAAAAGAAATTCCAAAAGAGAAATTTTTGTAGAATTGTATTCTAAGAGCACCCTCCCAACCAACACAAGTGAAAATGCATGGTTTTCCTTTCTGAAAAAAAAAATATATAACTACTACAAAAATATTTTAAAACATATTCTTCATAAAGTAATGTCTGTGCCTAGAAGAAAGATATCTACCAAAAAGCCTGGACAGAAAGTGTTAGCATTTCCCTTCAGCCCTATGAAAGGTGGTATTCCAAGGGAAAGAATGCATTTTCCTAAGCCATCTAAAAATCCTGCAGTTATATTCATTGAGTTTAAAGACTCAGATTACTTTTACTCTTTATTACCTGTCTGTTCTGAACTGCAGGTGTGCTCATTGGCTATGTCCTGCACTGCCCCAAAATAATGCAGCAAACAGCAAGATAAGAAATTTGAGAACTCTGTTAATAAACCTATTAGGAACTGCTGTACTGTGTACACCACACATGTGGCCTTAACACACATAGCACATAACTCAGGGCAGTTTAAATTATTCTTGTAAGACTTTTCTTCTTTCCAACCCTGCATCTTTTAACAAGCCTCCTAATTTTCCTGATTTCCAGGCAAACATAACAGTGGCTTGATCGAAGCCTCAAAAGCCTGGGAAAAGGTTCAAGAGTTGAAGCAACTAATAATAGAGTTCCTAAGATGTGTTGGCATTTGCTTGTAACTAACCATAACTTTCCCTCAAGGAATTCTGGTTTACCTTTTTGGTGAAGCTGTTGCCAGCAGTATATAAGATGATGCAGAAGTGTTACACAGCATATCCAAAACAGTTCCTTTATTTCCTTTTGAATTTTTATCCATCCTTTCAGATCACAATTACATTTCACATCACTTTTGTTAAGCACTTGAGCTCAATCAACCTGGTTATTCAACTAATCCCATGAAATAAAAATTATATCAGCTTCACAAAATTATTCATTTAAGAATAAACATCCATTTTTCCCTGTTTTTGGTCTTTAGACTAAATAGAAAAGGTTTTAAAACTTCACTGACAGGCAACGCACTTTTGCAACCAATACTAGAACCTTCCATATCTGTTTCTGAATTATTCAGCTTACAAAGTCAACAGTAACTTTGTGTTAGAACTGTTCTGTTGACCAACCTGCCATGAGTGTGCCCCACTACAAATAGAGCAAATTTTATGTTTCACCATAAAACTGGGAAATTTTAATGAGTACTAAACCCACTGTATTGTTTAAAAGGGATATTTATCATGCTTACACACGTATATTCCACATGTAAAACACCTACATACTTTTGCCTGTAAAAAAAGTTATAAATAGCTTTCATCCTGCCAACTGCCAAGATAGTTTTCTAGAGATTATTTTTTTAGTATGAAGTTTTCTGAACATCAAGTTGTCCGAAATCATGTATATTTTAGAGGGATTTTTAGAAGTAGAGGACAAAAAGAAGTATTTACTCTGCTCTCTAAAAATCCCTCTACATACATTTTCACATGTATTCTCAAAGTTCTGTTTACACGTAAGTAACAATTTCATCATCAATTTCTGTAAACTGCATAAAAGAGAATCCCATTTTTCTAATGGGCTGGAATTTAATTTTTGTTGAAAAATTCTATCTTGATTTTACTCCACACGAACCAATATATGTGTTTATGAAATCTCCGGTATAAAGAGAGAAAACCGTAAGAAAAATTATGCAGTAACAGAGCAATACCAGTCACTATCACCTACACCTCGCACTGCTACACAAAATACCATAACTGCAAGTAACAAGTTCGATAAGCTCGGCAAAATAAATAAATAAATAAAACAGCAAATGGAGGGGGGGTGTGAGGGGGAAGAAAAAACAGTAAATCCAATATTTTACACTTTCTTATAATTTCTAGAAATCATTTAATATTACACTACTCCAGAAGCAACACACTCAATATGAAAAAACTCTGGAAACTTAAATTTAGAAGTCTCCAAGGCTTAAATTTCCTGAAAAACTCGGGAACTGTAGAAACCCTTCTATGGAGGTCTCCCAGCATAACAGCTACAAAACATGAAAAACCAAGTTTTCAGAAACATTTTGTCTACATTATTTTACATAAAATATGTTTTATTTGGTAAATTCATAACACTGACCTGACGCTGCATTCTGCATATCAATCTTGAATTAGAAGAAAACTTCCTGGTCACTATCTGGTAATTTCTACACCAAAAAACCAAAGGACTCAAGCTATTCATCACAGGGAAGAATAGAAATGTTCTGCTAACCTTCAAATCTTTCATAGAGGCTTTTTTTTCTTTCTTACAACCTGTAATACAATTAGTTTTCCAAATCACACAGAGGATATAAACATTCAGATTAATTTAGCATTTGTCTTTGAAGCGCTTTCAACTGATACCAATCTACTGATAACAATCTACCCCTTCTCCCCAAATAGCAGAGTCAGCTACAAAGACATAAAATCAGATGGGAAATTGAGATATTAAGTGATTTTTGCAAGAGACATTTGCGCTGGAAAATGTACTTCACTACAACAACATATATGGAACCATAAACAAGTATTCTGTCTTTCTTTAACCTGTGGAATTACTTCTTTCTTTTAATTTGTTTCTTTAAAGCTTTGGTTGAGGCAGGGTCTTTTGTGTAGGCCACAAAGAATCTTTATTCCACCTTTTTGTTATTAGATGAGCCTGTATTTCATCCACATAAAGTTATCCAGGAGGAGATGGGTAGTTCTGTTTTATGCCCAGCTTAAATACAAGGTCATTGATCGGTCAAGATGTGTTTGAATGCAAATATTTTCTGCTCTGCATCTGGGTGGGGAAGTGATAAATGTTTTTACTGTTAAGAAGCAGATTAGAGATGGGACAACACTACTGAAAGACTTTGGATGAGGGGGCTTTTGGGTTTTTTTTTTGAGGGGGGGGTTGTGGGGTTTTGTTTTACTGGGTATTTGGGTGTCATTTTATAGGTTTGGGGTTGCTTTTTAAAATTCTGAAAATATTTTTGCCATTGTTCTTGAATGGAATAGTTACCAATATTCACAATTCAGGACCTGGAACGATCCAAGCCAATGGCAAGATTCCCAGTGGTTTTAATGGGATCAGGATTTGGTGCTGTAAAACAACTGGCTGCTCTCCTCCTGAGCCCCATGAGGCCCATAATGTCATTTATTGCGTGGGATTAAAACTATGGGTGGTATAACGTCTGCTCTCTGTGTCGTTTTACTGTGCACAAACTGGAGCTTAACATCATATGTAACACAATTCACATGAAGTAAAATTTCCTGGGAAGGAGCCACAATATGAAGTAATTAAAAATACAGTGGGATTTGCCTTCTGAACACTGAATAAGCAAATATGTAAATGTACAAAAAAGCGACATTGAACACATTGGCGTAAAAGTTAGGTTTCTGCTTAGAGTTGATTTAATTTTAAGAATGAAAGAAATTTGCTTCCACATGCCTGTTTCCTGAGGAACTTTCCCATAAAAGTTATGCCAACATTCAGCTAAAAATATTTCTGTATGAAAGTGACATGGGATATATATTTTAGTATCTATTTTAGCAACATTGATAGTAAAATAGAAATTGAGAATGTCATGAAAGGAAATGGTTAAAGATGATTTTCTTAATTTCACATCCTTCAATTAAAGGACAACTTCATCCATCCAATCCCTGGCTTCCAAATCTGATCCTGTTTAGAATAAACAAATATACATATATTTTGGAATGAAGCCATACACCCATACTTTCTCTCAGTCAGAAATCAAAGAGAAAGTGTTTATAAATACTGACTATAAGGGGAGAAAAGTTTTCCAGGAGACACTGGAAAACATGTATGCCAAATAATTCAGAGAGGGAAAAAACCAAACAAAACAGGTTGTTTACATGCAGCAGACTGAGAAAAAGATTTATGTGAATGGACCATCCAAAAGAAACCTCAAAACTCAAACATTTACTGTGCACATAGTGATTGTGTGGTGTATATTTTATCAAGGGCTCCTTTCCACAAAATATGTATAGCAACAAATATATAGCAACTGGAAAGTAGTTTCCTGCAGTTGTATTCACAGTCTGTGTGGGAAGCTCAGTTTTAAAAGAAAAAACTCTAAGGTTTCCTAGTACTAAAAGGAGATAAAACTTTCTTATTGTGGGAAGTCTATATAATCCACCATATCCAAACTTTAGGGCCAAATTCAAACCCAAACTGAAGTTAAAAATACGTAAATAAAGAAGCAGTAAATGATGTTAGTGTCAAAATAAGACATGCTTTTCATATAAAAATCTTTGAAGTGTTTATTCAGAAGGAAAATTCAAACTTATACAGAAAACACTTGTTTTACTGTGAGCAGCACTGAACCTGAAGAAAGCTCTCACAGATAAAAAATAAGCCACAGTAGCACACAGTCTGCCCTGCAGAACATTTTCATGCTCCTTCTTGCTTTAATTAAGTGTAAAACTTTTAATGAAGGCTGAGCTACAAAGCTGCAAGATCTCAAAGGCTCAAGATTCCTCAAACATGTTGACTAGACATATTGCAGAGCATTTCTTGTACATTTTTAAGAGAAGACTGGACGAGGAACTTAGTGACATGGTCTAGCCGGGAGGTGTAGGGCTGGATGACGTTGTGCCCCCTCCGTCTCGGAGTGGCTTGCTAGACTGTGAGGGATCTAGGTTGGTGTTATGCTCTGCGATGTGCTCTCGGTCTCTTTACGGGTGCTAGATGGTGAGTTGGACTAGATGATCCTTGTGGGTCCCTTCCAACTCATAATATTCTGTGATTCTGTGATTTTTACTACATGCGTTTAGCAGTCTACTCATTTTTAATTCATAGCTATCAACAAAAAGTAAGAAGAGAAAAATGTGCCTAGAAAAGTCAAGACCAGGATCATAAACCATGTGAGATGTTGGCTTTTCAGAACACATGGCCATGCTGACAAAGCTCAGCCTCTACATGTAGAAGATGCAATGTCCAACCTCAGTCAGGTGCTGTGAGGATTTTGCTGTCTCTTTCTCAATATTTTCAAGAGCAGCATCTTCCTCTGTTTGGCTGGAATCAGTCAAGACTGAATGGCAAAAACAGGAAAAAGTGGGACAGCAGTTGTGCTGAAGACAAGCAGGTGAACCCTGACTATTGCAGCACAAGGTCTGTTCTGAAAAGCCCTCTCCCCTGTTCCATGATCTTGATGGTCCCTCCAGTTCTGTGGGAAACACTATCCATCTCCAACACAAAAAGTTGCCTTTTCTATAGTTTTCAGAAATTTTCTGTAAGAATTTCTAAGACAGAAACAAAGCAGTCCATGTCTCCCTGGCCACCACTTGGTATTTCCTCTGTCATTTCCCACTCCACACCTGCACCCCATCAAAGCCTCCTTCACCTTCCACATAGAATACAAACAAGCCTGCTAATTTTTCAATGAACACAGGGCCAGAAATTAAACACTACACTGCCAAATGCCATAGGTGCCTTCTATGTTGCATCTCTCTAGATATCCTTCAAGAAATATATACAATGATCCAGGACCATTTATGCGTGAACATGTCATTAAGTGGTAGAACCCACCTGAAGATGTTCACAGTCAGAGTTGCCACCCTCCAACAGGCCTAAGTGTTGAGATAAACCATCTCAGAGCTCTAACTAATTCCACAGATTTCACCTCTAAGTATTAAATAATCACTTTATACAACCACATAATTGCACCAAGGCTGGGTGAAACAGTCTTTTTCACTAAGCAGTAAGGTCAGAAAAGTCTTACTGCATGCCAGCTTTGTTGCTAATGCTTCTCTGAAACATAGTTGCTATCAAATTTAGTATGCATAATTTTTAATACAAATTTAACAAATATGCATAGGATCCCATAATTGAAAGAGAGGACTTGAAAAGTCAAAGTAGAAGGAAGAAAAGAATAATACAGGTACTAGGAGAGAATATCATGGAGTTTTAGTGGATGTAACTTAAGTTCCTTTTAGCCTATAAAACATAAGCTTTGTTGCCTTTCTGAACATGAGAATATAAATTCCATATGACCTTGGCAATGCTACCAATCTGTAATTATTCTATAGCTAATGGTCGGTTTGAATAGCTTGTTTTATTACCTGGCCAGAAATCAAATTTTCCTCTCCGTGTTTTTGGTAAAGGATATAGAACCAGAATATACTGAGCTTCGTAAGTTGCAGAACAAGGTTTCTATCTCTTCCTTCAATCTCAAGCAAGGATAAATTTCGAAAATACCAAATTAACAGTTATACAAATGACCACAAAGAGATGGGTACACAGTCATTTTTTTTTCCTTGAATAATCAAAGCAAATTAAAATAAAAGAAAAAAAAAAAGGCAAGCAAACAAACACCTCCCTCCCTCTCCCACATCAGATACATTTCCATGGTTTTGGAAATTCAGTCAAAACAGATTTTCACCTACACAGTCTGATTTTACTCTATAAGCACTTTATAAGATTCACCTTCTGATAAGCTTAACCTGCCCTTCATCAGGCTTTCCAGCGTCTGTGGAAAAACACATTTCAACTTCTGGTTTTTGGAGATAGCAGGATCAGTTCCATTACAGTCAGCCTAACTTGAGGAACACTAAAATCAGGAAGTTTATCAGATAAAGTAAATCCCAGGACTTACCACTTCTGCACCTTCATTAGCCACACACTAAAATCCATTTTCTTGAGGAGCAGAAATCCCCAGCTCAGCTCAGTGTAACAAGGACTGTAGGCTCTCCCACTGAAATGGAGCTGAAATGAGCTCCTGGGTCCCCTGGGGTGGGGAGGACCTCAGCGAGGCTCATCAAGGCCATTAAAGTTGATTAGTGACATCTGTGCTTCCATCTCTCTCAGGTGTGTCCTGTTTCACAACCTCGGGCTTATCCAGGTGCTCACAGGTTCACTGATTGTTTTGAGTTGGAAGGGACCCACAAGAATCATCTAGTCCAACCTCCCAAACTCCCACTCAGGGATCGCACCCCCCGAACCCTGAAGCCATGGGCACCACAGTCCATCCATTCAAGCCTCGCACTGTCTTGGCCATGTCACAGAGTTCCTCATCCAGTCTTTTCTTAAACACCTACAGGGATGGTGACTCCACCACCTCCCCAGGCAGACCATTCCACTGAGGGATCACTCTCTCTGTGAAAAACCTCTTCCTAACATCCAGTCTAAATGTCCCCTGGCATAGCTTAAGGCCATGTCCTTTTGTTCTGGTGCTGGCAGCCTGAGAGAAAAGATTTACATGCACCCGACTGCAACCTCCCTTCAGGTAGTTGTAAACAGCAATGAGGTCACCTCTGAGCCTGCTCTTCTCCGTGCTGAACAATCCCAGTTCCCACAGTAGCTCCCCATAGAGCTTGTTCTCCAGTCCTTTCACTGTCCTTGTTGCCCTTCTCTGGACCCTCTCAAGCTGTTCAACATCTTTCTTTAACTGAGGAGCTCAAAACTGTTGCAGGGGACCTTCCAGAGACATAGAGGCACTAAATTGGGGGTGGGACATGGCACGGGAAACTTGGTGGGCAGTTCATGCTGCTCATGAGGGCCCAGGGGAGCACAGGTGATGTGGTCGGGGCATCCTGAAAAGCCCCCAGAGGCTGGGAAGGCTGGATGAGAAGGCTCTCAGCTGCACATAATGATTCCTGGGATGAACACAGCAATGGGAGAGTAGAGTTCTGGGTCAGCAAGTCCTCGGGAGCTAAGTCAGTGACCTCAAGACAGTTTTTGTCAGACAAGTTGCAAGATCTGCATCTTAAATTATAATGCTAATTCAAAATTTCATCAGGAAGTTTTGTTTTCCTACTTTCAAATGTAGCCTCAGATGAGCCTTTCCAGGTTTCAGACATGCTGAACTCTTCAATAGAGCATTTTTAGTTTATTTTTCTTTTTCCCTAGTTAAAAACTATGGGTTTTAAATCAAGTAATTTACAGAAACATTGTATCTAACAAAGCAAATTATTTTGAAGGAATATTTAATCTTCTCCAACCTAGTCAATTCTGTGTGATTCTGTGATTAGAAATAATCAAAACAATCTGACTGATGAAGACCCATCACACCCTCTGGGAAAAAGTTGTAGCCTAAAATTCAGAATGAATTGGCATGGCAGCAGTTGCTTTATATTGACACAGACTTTTGAAACAGGAAGAACAATCAAGAATGCTTTGATTGTAGATTTTTTTAAAAATCAAGCTTTGCTAATGAGAAATGAAGTAAAATTTGGGAAATCAAAAACTGTGCGTCTCACTCAAACAAAACTCATCCAAGTTATTAAGAAGTATGCTGTAAAATCCCAGTGAGCATAGCCTTTTAAAAATCATTCAAGTACAAATAGTAGTTGGATGGCTTTGTTTTCACACCCTTTAAAACATAGTATGTTCATTTTAAAACATCTGTTCGTATTGCAAAACATTATAATAACAGTTAAGGAATTTTTTTTTAATTATTAGCAGTTACAGCATGCTTGGAAATATTTCTTTGAACTTATGATTTCTGCATGGGTGAATAACTAATTATTATAACTAGTTTCATTTTTTAACCAAGGCAGGGCAAGAACCAACAGCAGAAGACTTTTGGCCAGGCAACTTCACCCACTGAATGCAGTCTGAACAGAAAGCTTAGATGCATTAACTTCTTTTAAAAATGAAGAAAACACACTCACATTTTGCTTTCTGAACACTTGTCTTAATTTTTATTGTCACTTCACTTCTGCCTTTTGATCTCCCTGTTAGATTTGGACGTTCTGGGCTGACAAAGGAACAGCAATGATCCAGAATCACCAACCCCAGTAGTCATTTATCCAAAGGGAATCACCACAGAGCAAGTGCGTTTGTTTCAGTCCAGGACCAACAGGAACAACTGGTCCCAATTTAAACTGTGGGCTGGTGATACAAATAGCAAACCACACACAGTGGATCTGGAGCCAGACAAGAAGGCTCCCAACATGTACAGCTGGGCCTTCCCTTTTTTTGAATGTCTGGAGTTTTTAAACAGAGATGAGAGCATGAAGACAACACTGGGGATGTAACCAAGGATAAAAGGGAATGGTCCCACGAATGGAAGGGTGGAAACCCAAGTGACAGTTTTGCCTCTTGGATGTTGATTGCTTGTCACTTTGTTTTCTGTGCATCTTTTGCACTTTGGCAACAATTAAAATGTGACCGCTTTATCAACTGCTTGTAAAGTCTTAAGTGTCCTGAATTTCAGAGTCTGCAAAGTAGTTATGATCTAGAGAGTCCAGATCTTCTTTCAGGAAGACTAGTTAAATGAAATGCACCTTAGCATTATACTGATGCCAGAGAAGGCATTTCTCTGTATTTTTGTATTTTTACCTCTTAGTATTTTGATATGTTTTGCTTATTTAAAACTAAAAGCTCTAATGATTTTTGCTCAGAGGCCTTTGTATGTCTCAAACTGCAGGGAAAATATTCTATGTTGATACAAGTAAATTTAGATCTCAGAAGAAAGAATCCTGCATTCTCAGCTGGCTATAAATACTAATCCTTAGAACATTATTGTATTATATTGAGTTTTCAGTATTCCATTATAGTTCTTTTCTGTATTTCTTGGTATTATTTGGTCTTGCAGTTGATACAAAGCTGGGGAACCCAAGAAGATCTTTATGTCCAGTGTAGGGGTACCTTGTATTCACTATAGAGTCTTTTTGTGTTATACTTCTCATATTGATAGAAAATTTATATTTTAACCTTGCAACTGTGATATTATTTAATTATTTTAATGTAATACAATAGGGACTTGTAGAGAAGAAAATTTAATAAACATGCTTGTTTGAATAATTATAATAACCAATAACAATATGCCAAGAAAGTCAGTAAATTGTAGTAACCAATAGACTATAGAAACAAAACATAACTTTTTAACATGAGTACAAAAATCCTGTAATTTCCCAAGAAGCAGGAGGGGGGGAGTGGGCTAGGTTTTTGGAGGAGAATCTCCCTCGTCCCTTCAGCTGAATAAAGCATATACCTCTATTCGAAGGTATAAGTCTCTGAGTAGTTTTTCTGAACTGGCTTTTTGGCATCAGTACCTCAGAGCACATAGCTTGAGGTAGAGTTGATTTCTATCTATGGCTAATTGGTCTCTATCATAAGTAACACCCAAAGGCTGAATTCAGCTCTGTAGCTGAAGGAATTCGCACCCACAAGGTTTCTAATACAAACTGTGACAAACTACAGAACAGATTGGGTTTCTGTGGATAGTAATATGTCAGCATAACAACGCCCCCGATATATTACTTTCCCAGATAACACAAAGTAAATTGATTTATTTTCCTTCTTGGGCATCACCAGGAGTTTTGGTCAGCTATACTTCTGGAAGCCCAAGGCCATAATTTCTCTTGCAGAATTCTTCCTGCATAATTAAAAATTGATTATATTAAAAAAA
>WEKX01000380.1:0-42500 GCA_013390025.1 Pitta sordida
TGTGATTCTGTGATTCTGTGATGGTAACACAATATAAGGTAAAGACCAGTTAGGTACCAGGTCTGGAAAGCTGTTTCAGCATTTGACTCCTGATAGTGCGTTGCACTATACATGAGTTATTAATGAATTTGCAAATGTTATCTGTCTGCTTTTAGACCTTTTACATTTCACTTAAAATTGTGAATTCATGGCATCATGAATTTTTAGATGTGAAAGAATGGAATAATAAAATACATAATTCTATTTCTATTCAGGTTATTCACCCCTACACGGAATTTTGTGTACAGTCAGTTTTACTATATTCTCATGATCAGTCCATATTCCATGTAAGTATGAGTTGTGGTTGAAATGGGAATTCAGAGACATCAGTATAAAATTCTGAATACTGTTATTGCATTGCAAATGCTCTCCATGGGAAATTCTGGTCTACCTGCCCAAAGTGTTATTATGGCACATTGTGATCACTCTGGACTATTTCTTTTTCTCGAATACAAAAATGGAATACAAAAGAGCTCTATATAAAACTGGAATACAACCCAAAAATATAAGTAGGTTTATCCAGATGCGGATTTATTTTATTTAAATAAAACCTCCTAATTTCCTCCTAGGAATTAACCTCCTAATTTAATTTTCCCATGTTCTAAAGATTTTGTTCCAATATTGTTTTATTATTTTAATTTTTCAGTCTCATTTTCATGGAAACTTTTTAGTTGTGTAATTTAATGTGTATTGAAAGTAGAAGCCAGACATGGTTAATACTTTTCTCCAAAATAACTTAACATTGAAGAGACACTATGATTTTCAAATTTCATCTGGTTTTCTATAATGACTGTTGTGCCATAATACAGGTTTGGTGCCCATTAAGATATTTAAAAAGTTATTAACTAAATCTGGTTTGAACAGCAGTGAAGAAAATCAATGGAGAGGGAATATGCCTCTGAGCAAAAATAATATAAAGATCCAAAAAAAATTAAGACATTTTGGAAGTGGACAGAGGAAGATGAGGGGGGAAAAAGTTACTAATACATATTGTCTGGATTTAGGGGGAAAAAAAATAACTACGAGAAAAATGAAAAGTCATCTCAATGAAGGTTATTTGACAATATGCAGCTGACTAACTTCTATATTATCATGAATTCAATTCAATTCATTTGGACTGAATTTGGGTCATCTATGTACAATTTTTTATGTCATTGATGGACAGCATCTGCAGATTTTACTTCTTTTTAAAACCTGAGACTATGGCTTGTTTTGGCTGAGAAACAATTTCCAGACTGGTTGCAGTTGCCTATGAAGTCTGGCATGGAGCCACATACCACCTTTGGGAAGGACATCTTTCACAGCCCTGCTTCTTCATAACCTTATTGCCATTGAAAGATAATGACAAATGCTGTGAAATGATCAGTATAAACAGCAATATTCCTCTTCAATCAGCACATTTCACAGAAAGTATTGCTCCATTCTGTTTTCAGGAGAACTCCCCATGGAGTGTAATGAGGATTTAGCCTTAGAATAATTAAAATTCTGGTATAATATGGTCACTTGACAAGAATGAGAATTATTTCTCTTTTTTCTTTTTCAAGTTATAGTAAAAAAATATAGAAATTAATTCTGAATTCCAGTTCTGCCTTATTTGTAACAGATTTATATTTTATGAATTTTTTCACTACCTTCTATCATTACATATGATTTTCCGTATTACCAAAGTTTCAAGAAGACAATTGTACCTATAGGATGAAATACCACGTGGAGTGTATTATATTCCGTTAGTGTTAAATTTATAGTAGGCAGCAGATGATAGTTGAATTTGAAAGATTCTTTGACTGATTTTCATACAAAGTTTCCATGGGGAATTAATTTTAGCTGAGGTGTACCCAGCCTATTTTTACAGAATTTCTGATTTGTGGGCTGCATGCTGCTAAGGTTTACAATTGGGAATTCAGGGTTGTAGCAATACTGTTTTGATTATGAAAACAAAGTTTTAGTCTGACCTTGAACAATATTCTAGTAGATGGGATAAAGAACTTCCCTTTTTTGTGGGTTTAAAGGTGTATTGACATTTTGGGGTCTGGATGCAAACAGATAAACACACATCTTAAAAGAGCAGAGTTAGAAATAACTTTATAGTGGAGCAGTGTGTATACAACTATGATGGGAAAAACATGTTTAATAATAAAAGTTTATTATGTCCTTCAGCTTCTATGTAATTAGTTACAAAGAAAAATGCTAGTCACAGTATGTGGAGAATCATAATTTTTAAAAAATACTTTTATAGAATTATTGACTATTTATTAATAGGTTTCATTTTAAATATTAATATTTCTGTACCACAAGAACCAGTTGTTTCTGTTGGGAAGCTACAACCAATGCAGCATTGAAGCCATAAGTCATTCAGGTGTTAAATACATTAAATAATTTCAGTAGTTCTGGGACTTGCTCTTTACTAACTAAGAGAAAAATTAGATCTAAAATCACAGGATTACTGTCAGAAAAGGAAATTAAATCTATAGAAAAACTAGAAGAATGAACATAAGAAATGCATCAAAAAGAGAACCTTGGCTGACTCTGAAATTTTATGGTTTTTTCATTATGGGAAACTTCATTCATTCGTATTTGTCTTTTACAAAGGATTATGAATTGAGGACTACAACTCCATAAAATTTGTATTTTGTCATCTGGTTTGATTGGTGGAATTGTGTTATTGAGAAGGATTCTGAGATCGCATTACCCAAGAAAGAGTAATGCACTACACCCACTGAAGAACAATACATGTTCTTATCTACTCGGGCAGGCAATCAATTCTCTAGTGCATATATCAATACAGGCTGGAATTCCACTATTGGCAGATTGTGTGGATGAGGTCTTGATACCGGCTTTACCAGTAATGATTACCACAGATGAATTCTCTATAGGTTAAACAAATAAACAAGCAAACAAACAAGCAAATAAACAAACATGGATTAACACCCCCCCAACTGATTAATTCTCTATCACTGTGTATTAATTTCCATAATATGATAATATAAAAGCTTCTCTCAAACTCACAAGCGAAGGCAGTGAATGATCCACTTTTAAATTGCAACATAAGGAAATATATTATTTTAAAATGTTGAATACTGTGAAATGTTTTTAATGTTAGAGAGGTGACTCCAATCAGAAGGATCATAAACCTCTTCAAAATGAAACTAACATAAACAATCAGGTAATGCTGCCAAACTGATCATCACTTTTATCAACTTCAATGCCAAAGAAAACATCAGAAGTCATGGGAGGAACTCTAATTCTCATCCTGCTTGACCAGAAACAGACAATTCTTGAATACTTAAATACAGCTAATGTCTCCTAATTGTTCTGCTAACCAAGAGTTGGAGACATACCCATATTTTCAATTATCTGAAATTATTACAGTATGACTGGTGATTTTCCTAAGACTTTGAGTAGGAATTAATAAATTATGTAAAATCCAGGATAAAGGTTAAATATCATTAAATCCTTAATGAGGATCCAGACTCAAAAGCCTCCCTCACCTGCAGTCTGTGATGATCTCTGTTAACTTTCCTGGGCTTATTCCATGACTTCTGGTGCCTTTTGTGTAAGGCTCTGCCCAAACTATCAGTGACTAAGATGTGCTCCACCAGGTCCTGCAGGAAGGCAAGAAGATGCCTGCTTCACACATCTTAGCAAAGACTAGATCCCAGGAGCCTTGTCATGCAGTGTTGCCATCATTAGTATCAGCCAACTTTCTACCAATTCTGCAAGATCTCAGGGCTGAGCCTTCTCAGACTTACTATGCCTTGGTCTTTGTTTCTTCTTGATTTAGCTGTAACAGTGATTTCCAAAGATAATTGACTACGGCTTATTTTTAAATAATACAACCAAAGTTTTTATTGAGTTAATACTTAACAAGAAATTTTTCTGTGCAGGCTGAGATGCCTAGGACTGAAACACAATGAACTGATGTGGAGAAACATAGTTCTGGTGTGCCAGGAGAGAGGCTTTAAGGAGTAGGAGCACAAGAAGCTGTGAAGATGATGATGGCACAGGATGACAAGAGATAGAGCACAAGTTTTGCACAGGAGACTCCAAGACTATGAATAATTGTTCTGTCACCAATTGTCAGTGACAGAAATATTGACCTAGAATTGTACTGAACATGTTTTAGGGGTAACAAAAAGAAAGAAATAGTATGTAACCACATAAAAGGCATCATACATAGTAATGCCACATATAATGTAGAGTTCCAGCCAAGGTGTAAAAGTATAATACCAAAAATTTAAATATGGTCCTCAGTGGATCCTCAGATGAGGAAGAACTATTAACATAACTCCCTGTTCCTCCCTGGGAAGGATTGGTGATGCTGGTGACCCACTGCACTCCTACACAAACACCTCCGCCAAACTACAGGCATTGACCTTAGAACCCAAGGGAACAAAGGAAGGGTGGGCATAACGCCAGGAAAACAGGAAGATAATAGGAAATGTGCTGTGTTAGGTTTGCTGTGTCTGTTTTTTTCTGGTAGCAGGCGGGGCTGTGGTGGAAGCTTTTCTTCGAGAAGTTGCTGGAAGCCTCCCTCATAGCTGGCAGAGGTAATGCCAGCCAGCTCCTGCATGGACCTTCCGCTGGCCAAGGCCAGGCCAATCAGGAGAGATAGAGATGCCTCTGTGATAACATATTTAAGAAAGGGAAAAAAAAGTAACAGGAAGAAGATGGCTGCCGGAGAAGAGCCATGAGAAGTTATAACAGCAAATGCAGGCACCAAGGTCAAGGAGAGGGAGGAGATGTTCCAGGCATTTCCCTGTAGCCTGTGGTGATGACCATGATGAAGCAGGCTGGCCCCTACAGCCAATGGAATGGAGAGAACACAGGGACGCTGGAGGGAGGCTGCAACCCATTGGAGCCCACATTGGAGCAGAGTCCCAGGAGAGACATGTGGCCCATGGAGAGGAGAGTCCACGCTGNATCTCTGACGTCTAGCCAGAGCAAACCACCACATGTGCACAACAATTTAACACTATCATTACTATTATTAAGAATTTTTCTGCATAGTACTCCTTCCTTCCTTCCTTCCTTCCTTCCTTCCTTTTCTTCTCTCTCTCTATTTTATTCCTGTTTCCTTTCTTCTGTCTGTAACAACTGATCTGCACTAATATACTAATAACAATGGCTTTCTTTGTGCTAACAATAAATGCTTGGCTTTACACATCTTTTTTACATTTAGCAAGATTTTGTTGTTACATACATCCCAATATGATGCAGGAAAACAAATTCTTGGTGCCTGAGAGAACATCAGCACTGTGACTGAGGTATCAGTAATGCTGAGGAGACCCTAGGATGGAAGCAGGAACAGAGCATTAACTGCTTGGAGTCTGTAGGGAAAATTGGTCTGATTGGAGGTGCTGACACCCAAGGCAATTTTTGACCTGAAGTACAAAGGAAGGAAGAGCTCCATGTGTCACATTTTCCCTGAGCCCTCAGCCTCACCCTTATTGATGGGAAGGTCAGATGGGTTTAGCAACAGCCATCCATTCACAGGCATGGTCAGACAGTCTACATGGGAAAACTTTAAAAGTGATTCAGACAAATCAATGGAAACAACCATCTTAGAATTACTTTTCATTTCAACAGAAGTTTGGTTTTGCGTATTTTCCCTTTCAATTGGAAGATAGTAAAAGGAAAACAAGATAGCAAACACAAGTGAGTAAGTGTTCATCCAGACACATGTACCCATTCATCTAAATGGCTTTAAGAATCACATTGAGGTTAAAGCTGTCAGACTTTTTAAATTCTGTAATAAGTTGCAATTTTTTTTTCTGGAAGTGGCACATCAGCTGAGCTTTTCCATCCATATGGCAACACCACCACCCCCCAAAAAAATTTTTTCCTTAAACAAACAGTTTAACTGACTCCACAAAATATTATCATGACAAATGTTATTTTCTGTGTTTGTACAGGACAGAGACTTGGTTTGCATTTATTTCTGAGCACAGCAAGCTTTAGTAAGGATACCTGTGGTCTAGCTAACAGCCTGTTTTTGGACAGGGCCCTACACAGCTCTGCAAGCTGCACAGCTCAGAGGAGGACTGGCTGCCACGTTGTCACCAGCACTGCTACCAAAGAGACAGGACACCAGGTCACAATCGACTTTGATGTTTACAATATACTCCTTTCTCAATCCCATCTGTATATGTGTATTTCTCATCAGTATGTGAGTTTGCTGCATTCATAGAAGAGATGATGGAGGAATGTCAGCTTTGTTTTTCCCCATAGCCTCCTTTACTCAATTTCCAAAGCTTAGTAGCCTGCTGGGGAGAAATTCAGCTTATTTGTTGCTGCCTAAGAGTTTATAAAAGTCTCTGGTTTGGCCTTCACCTCTCATATCATAACCACTTGAGTGCAACACAAAGATTGTATTAATAGCCCTCTTGGTGAGCTTCTGTATGCTGGAGAACTACAAGATCTCCTAATTACTGCCCTGGAGTTTGCAACCCATCATCATAGTGGGAAAGGCAAGCAGCCCTGTGAGCACACAGAGAAGGTTTATGCATTCACATGAACACAAACACAAGGATTTCCTAACTGGGGGGTGTTTGTGCACAGCAGAATGATGTTTGGTGGGCCAGTTCTATCAGAGGATTAATACTAGAAACTAGAAATAAAACAAAGCAATAACAGGAGTGTTTTATTTCTATCCTCTGAGAGATTTCTTACAGGTGACTCTAAACTGACATACGTATTACACAGCACACCACATCCTAATATGTAGCAGAACTATGTGTTTGGGGTTGAAAATTAACAAGGAAAAAATGCATCCAAGAATGAGTCAGAAACAAGCAGCTTCAAGTCATAAAATATGAATTAGCTCAGAAGCTTAGTCTGAGGATAAATTTTTGTAGAAAGGGTTATTTTTCATGATTTATGAGGAATTTATGAGAAACCCACAGATTCCCATTGGAGAAATGATGTCTTCTTACAGCTTTTCATTGTTTTGCCACCACTTTCATAATACTTGTTTATTTTTTAAGGGGGGAAAGTGTACAGTGGGGTGGAACGGTTATTGACCAGATTGATCATGGGAACAAATCTGCTGGTGGTAACCTTGTTTAATGATATGTTGCTGGGCTCAGCACCTTGCTGAGGCTGTGATTCTTCACCGGCTGGGCCCGCATGATGGATCACGGTAGGAGGCTGATGGCGCAATCACTCACTGGCAGCCACTGACACCTGCACCAGCCTGACACCCGTCCCCTCTGGATGTATCAGCCAGCCTGCTCAGCCTACTGGGAGACACAACTATTCCACCAAACAGAGAACAAAAGTTCTTTATCTACCTTGCAGCTTCCTCTGTAGGACATTGCCTTGTCTTTTCGTTTCCATTTTATTCTGGCTCCATCTGCGATTCTGTCACTTCTTTTCATCCACTTCTGACTTAGGAGCATTCTGATCCAGTGCTGACTTAGGAGCAACAAAATGAAGCAGCCACTAAATCCAGAAGAGAAAGAAAAAAAGAATGGGAGGCATGGAGGGAAGCATTACCTGGCAAAAGTATGAAAGGTGTATTATCTCACAGAAAAACTCTTACCTGTTCATGGATATTCTATTAGACAGAAAATTATGTAAGTACAGTGAAACTCACATTCTCTTTGCACTATTATTTTAAAGGGAAAGCTCTCAGTCCTCCTTATACTGGATCTTCACCACAATAGATTCCCAGTAAAAACTAAGAGCAGGAAAATGAGCAACTATTCTTTTGCAGACAGTTCCTTTCCTCTCTGTTCCCCAAGACAAATTGCCAAGCTCATTTGTGCAACAATATTTCAAATTCAATATTTTAATATTACAAATACTTACACAATTCAGCTTCCTCTAAAAGTAGTTATACATGGTTATATATACATATGGGCACTATCTGTACTGTCCACCAGCCAAGATCTACACTTAGTTCATTGGTTGGGATTTTTAA
The DNA here is from genome assembly GCA_013390025.1 of Pitta sordida. Lineage (NCBI taxonomy): Eukaryota > Metazoa > Chordata > Aves > Passeriformes > Pittidae > Pitta > Pitta sordida. The sequence continues at coordinate 7,961 of WEKX01000380.1, forward strand.
TAATTTGCCACTTTTGTAATAAAAATCACATGTAATGATATACAACCACTTAAAGAGAAACATTTAAAAATACATCTAGCCTGTGAAATAATGTTTTCAATTGATTTTCTCTTCGGGTTCCCTTTCTTAAAGGGTTGATGCACTTTTTTGGAAAAAAACTTCATAAGTACGGCAGGCCATTATAATGATAAAAAAGTAATTATTGAGCCAAAGAGGCTTCAGCACATACTTTCCCAATCTCTAACTTTATATAAAGACCTCTTCATTAGCTCACAGCACAAATCTGTGCAGCTTCTTAGTAAAAGAATGGGAATCTCTTCTCTCAGGCTGACGACACCAGAACAAGAGGACATGGCCTTAAGCTACGCCAGGGGAGGTTTAGGCTGGACGTTAGGAAGAGGTTTTTCACAGAGAGAGTGATCTCTCAGTGGAATGGTCTGCCCAGGGAGGTGGTGGAGTCGCCATCCCTGGAGGTGTGTAAGAGAAGACTTGATGAGGAGGTCAGTGACATGGCCTAGTTGGTGGGAGGCTTGGATAGACGAAGCGCATTGCCCGTGGTTCCACACTTGCGGCCCTGATCCCTGGGTGGGCATTCGCTTGGGAGTTGGACTAGATGATCCTGTGGGTCCCTTCCAACTCAGAATAACCTGGGTACCTGTGAACAGTACTTCAGCCACCATGTTTCTTAATTGCACATAGACCAGTTCTACAAATTACATAGATCTGTCTTTGCACGTCACTGCAAATTCAAATGTATATTGTCTTGTGCTAGCAGTGGCTGCACAGCCATTATAGGAGCCAGATGGAGCAGCATGGTAGTGCAGACCACAGGCTGCTTCACCAGAAGAACGAGGATGGCCACCCCCTGTCCTGCTCACCTTTCTTCACTTTTTTGTTTTAGTTAAGAAATCTACATTACATAGACAGATTTCCTCAGTTTCCTTTTGCTATCTAACTCAAGCAGTAGTAAATTGTGTCCTGAAGCCCTGTTAAAATAGCATGCTCTCTTTGTCATGCAAACTCCGCCAATAATCTCTGATCTCATGAAGTACCCTGCATGAGTAAAAGTTAGAGCATTACTTTCTGGGGTGCTGCATAAAATACCTTTTCTGAGCCTTTTAGTCATTAAACTCTGCTTTGAAAACATTTGGACTACCCTGATTCATTTCCTTGAATCAAAATCTCATGTGCATAGTGCAGGGTGGGGGATGTGGGAGGGAAAGCTGTATTTTGAGTGGATCCTAAACAACACTCAAGTGAGTGTTGATCTGCTGTCACTCAAAGAGCAACTGTAAAAACCAGAAAATCAGAACTAGTCATCTTAGGCTTCTTTAAAATACAACCTCCGCAAACAATTCTGTTATTGGCCTTTAAGAAGCCATTAGAAAACAAAAAGTAATATATTTCTCCCCCTAGTAAACATAGTTGCCATCATAATTACACACATAAGCATCCACGAGCATACCTACACAGAAGCATAAAAGGATACCATTTAATTGATAGCCATACTCCCAATTCCTTCCCCTACTTTCAGGATAGCAATTGCTGTATGCAGCTGCTAAGACAATGAAAATGCTTTTCCAGCTGCAGCATCTGGCTCTTTGGCAGACTCATTTAGTAGTTGTGTTGGCAGCTTTGAATTTGCCTCTGGGTCTATCATATGTTTATAAAGGCAATGGACTGTCAACCTACACTCATGTGTGTGCCTGTGTGGCTGTCTGTGTTGCTCATCTCTGTTTACAGCTGGTTTTTGCCTGTGTTTGTTCACAGAAAATAAGCATTAAGCACAGAGAAAACCACAAACTACCCCCTTATCTTTTACCTGTGCACACAACCCTACTTTTTCAACTCTTGTCATCCTCCTTTCAACAAATATCCATTTCACATGCATCAAAGATAATTCGTTAGACAAATTATGTATGCTTTACAAGGAAACTGTACCTTTATATGTGTGCATATACAAATCATTTATTTTTGACTAAGACCCTTAATGCAGTGATATCATAACAAATGGAAGGGGACATTTTTCATGTTACAATAATAAATGAGGTGTTAAAGGCATATCCTGATACGTGAGCATTTTATAACTACTGCTTGTTGCTCGGTGGCAGCTGTAAAGCAGGGCTCACTGAATTAGCTATGATGTACTACTCCGGGGTGATGTTAATTATTCTACAGTGGTAAGCATTTTTTAAGTAGCTGCTTCACATTTTCACATGTTTAGATAAAACACACTTGCAAAGGTAGGGTTTAAACCACAGTTAAGTGTCCCATATGAAGTAAATGTTTAAGGAGAACATATTGCAAAATGCTGTAAGACAGGAAAAGTGGAGGGGAAAAACTGAAGTTTCGAATGATCTTGCTATCTTGACTTCATATTTAAAAAAGTAAACAGCAAAATTCATTTGTACAAGCACACATTATATATAAATCATGTCTGTGCAAAAATATATACACTATTATATGAACAAATGAGTGGATACTTTTCTTCCCCATTGAAAAGACCTCAGATATAAAGTAAAAAAATCTCCTTTCTTATCTAAAAATTCTCATGAAATAAAAATGATCTTTCCAAAATTACAGGGGTGTGAAACTGGGTACATACTTGCTAGCGTGGCATAGTTAATAAAACTCTCTGCAAATTATTTAAATGTAAAAACTGGAGCACAGGAGAGTCTAAAATGAGTGCTGATACACTTAGCCTTCTTGTTTGTTATCACTATTGCCAAAAAAAAAAGCCAGACAGAGAAATAGAAGAAGATTGTTTTCTAAAGTAATTTGTAGTAGAAAGCATTTTTCACAATTTCTTCTATTAATGTAAAACACACAGCATCCTCACTTTGCTTTTTCAAGGCAGTTTTGCCAAGAGAAATTAAATGGGGGATGGGGAGAGTTTAGAGAATGATAAATTAGGATTCATCAATTAGTATCTGAAAGTGGTCCCTTCCAGCAAATAATCACTATATATATAGATGTAAATTCAAAAATCGCATTTTAAATCTGTCATTCTGTATTATTGTAATTTGTAAATATATTAGAACAAAACAAACAATTTCACCCCAGAATCACTTGCAATAATATTTATATGCTCATTTTGATTAAGTTCGTAAACATCCGTTGAAATCTTCAGGGATCATGCAGAAGTCCCAATGAAAGAAATTTTACATTTTATAACCTCAGACCTTTTATGCAAATTATTTTGCCTTTGGCCATTTCAGGAAGAAATGAAGAAACTGGAGAATATCACAGTTTTACATAACACTGGTGATATTGTTGTCATCTTTGATCGCACATCAATTAGTCAAGATCTTGAATGATCATAGGCAAAGAAACTCAAGCTCTTCTCCCCAGCTGAACAAAAATATGTCAAAGATACTAACTGCATAAATTATTACATTCTATCCTACAGCAATAATAGCCCCTTTAGATAGACTTTCTGGTCACCTTCTATACCCTGGGAATATAATTTTATTCTGCTTTGGTTTGGCATATAACCATCTACTTTATGTATATTTTATTTTATTTTTGTGACTAGTAACAATGACACCACTGATTAATCTTAAAAAGGCAGTGCTGCATTGAAAGTATCGGCCTTCTCTGAGCCCCTTATGAATAAATGAGTAGAAAGATAAGGAAAAGCCTCTGAGTACACTGCGCACTAAAGAAGTTCTCCAATAAAACAAAGAAATAAACATGATAACCCGGAAGTCATTTCATTTTTGTGATATTACCCATGGAACCAGAGTCTGCCCTTCTCTCCTCTGCCTCCTGTTTTTGGGACATCACTACTTAAAGCTAAAAGCTACATTCACTTTTACACTATGGGCACAGAAGTAAAATTTCTGACCAGTGCTGAAGTGTCAATCCCAGGAAAGTTTTCCTTTTCCCTACAGGTAGTATGAAACGGAGCCAGAACGACAGGGCCCCATCTGAGCTGTGCCCAGCTCCCCCGGTCTGCACAAACCCACTCTATCAATCACGGCAGGATAATGCATAGTGGCTGCGCCTGTGACAAGGAATGATGGAGTGCTGAGCACAGGCCCGGCCTCGCCTGTCGCTTTGTGCATTTGTATTTCTCCAGGGCCACTTTGAGAATTTGCAGAACTTGGGGCGGGGGGTGGGTGGGGAGGAAATTGTCATGCGTTCTAAAAAATATCTTAATTTGCTTTGATTATCAAACAGCAACACAATACACAGACCTGGAAATGAACTGCAGGACAGAATGATGCCAAATTCCATCAAGGCAACATAACTGTAACAAGATGTAATTCGATTAAGGGGCAGCCAATTTAATCTGGATACAGCCAGCAAAAGCTGAAGTTTTGGCTGACCATTTCTTCTCCGTTATACTCAAGAATAGGTGTCAGGATTTTATGTTATCATAACACCAAGACACAAAACACAGAGTACACTTGAGATTCTTAGAGTCATAAAACATTGAAACATTGAAAATTAAAAGACAAGTCAGTGTGTAACTGTCTTCAAAGGTGTCCTTTACACTCATAATTTTAAGAAAAAGTTACCTTCTCATAATTATTTGTGATAAAAAAGCTTTAAGTAAATGGAATTAAAGATTATTAAACCAATTTTCCACTTTAACAATTCCTTCAAGTGAGCAATGTTGTTTTGTCCGGAGGAAATGCTCTCTGAACTAATCTGCAAAGGATGCACTGTGCTTGATTTTATATAAAATGTGTAACAACTAAGAATATATGCTGATCATTTAAACAAGTTAGTTTCATTGTTCTTTTTTTAAACAGAATTGAATCATACATTACAGATATTTATTAGAAAGATGTGGAATAGGGTTAATGAGCATAGTTAAAAACAAAATAAATAGGAGACATCATAAAACTGCCCATGTAAATTTCAAGTGAAAATCGTCAGCCTCCAAAATAATAGAACGTTTTAATCCCTCTGAAAACAGACAAAGACGAAATCCATTTTCCTTTTGCGACAGTTCATTTTTTTGTCTCAATATTGTTACACGAACAGGATGAAAAACTGTATTAAGAAGGGGGTGCCAGAGAATACAATCTTTTATTCTCTTAATATGCTTTTGACAGCCGAGATAAAACGCTCAAACAAATCCTTCTCAGCGTAAATTTTTGGAAGGGAAGGATATGTTCTCTTCTAAGAAGTCCTGTGGCCGGTTTTAAGAGCCTGTTACATGAGCGAGCGGCGGCGATGCTCTTTTCTTCAGCAGGGCTCTCCCACGGCAAGGCATGAGACACAGTTGCCTCGTCAACAGCTTTTTGGTGGTGGTTTTGATTTGGTGGTGGGGTTGCTTGTTTGTTTGTTTGTTTGTTTGCTTTTGTTTGGCGGGTTTTTTAAGCCCATTCGGTGGCAGGGGGCAGACATTTTAGCTTCAACGCCAGCCGGACCACGGTGCGAGGGGCTACACTTATCGAAGGACAAAACTTAGGGCGAGAAGCGATCACAGGAAGCCGGCCCGGTGAACCGTGCTGCCGGGTTTGCTGGGTGATGCCCGGCTGGCACAGCTGGCTGTTCACAGCCGAATCCTGAAAATAAACACGAGAAGCCGGGCAGACCTCCGCAGATCTCGGCGTGCGCAGGATCTGGGCAGAACTGGCTGCTGCCCCGCACCGCCCGACCCCGCTGGCATGGCCACTCGGCGGGGCCAGCAGCACCTCCGCCGCCCCGGGAGGGTCCCTGCCAGGGGCTGGGGGCTGGGGCCTCCGCCGGGCTCCCCCCGCCATCGCCTCCCTCCCTCCGTCTCTGAGTCCGGCCGGACGTGCGGAGCTCCGCGCAGGGCGGCAGCAGCCGCGCTCTCCTTCCATTCCCGCGGGGAGCCCGGGGACGGCAGCAGCTCCCGCCGGCTCTCACCAGTGCCACCCTCGACAGCATGGGAGTGGGGATGACGATGCCAGGCAGGTCCGACCAGACCCAGGAGCATCCTCTTGTCACGACCCCTCCCCATGCCGTGATAAACATCACTGAGCTTCAGAAAAAGCACCGCTGCTCCCCCCTCCCCGCGCCGCTTCCCCCGCGGGGAGGCTGTAAAGGGAACAGCAGCCCTCGCTGCTAGTTAGAGCCCCCCACCAAAACTTGGAGGGAGGGAGGAGAGGATGAACAAAAAGAATCCGGGCTTCCCAAGTAGCCTTTCTTAGAGGGGAGGGAGAGAGAGCAAGAGAGAGAGACAAACATCTGGGGATTGGACCATATGCTAAAGCTTTGTCTTGTCCTTCAAAGTTAGGCTGCCCTTGAAGTGATTTGTCAGGCGGCCTAACTGTGACAGGGAGAATATGGAGCAGTGGAGGGAGGAATGGAGGTGGGGTTGGGAGAGCAGGGCCCAAAGGCCGGGGAGAGGGGAGAGAGAGAACGAGGTATGGACAAACAAAATAGAAAGGGAAAGGGGAGGTAGCAAGTAGCAGGAAAGAGAGAACAAAATAGCCTCTGTCTGTCCATCAGATGATGATTTTCATTTGAAGGAAGCAGGAGGTTGGAGAGAGAAGAGCAAGACGAAAGAAAGCAGAGGAGCAAGGAGGGGAGAGACAAAGACTGGAAGGGGAAAGCAGGAGGGAGAGGGTCCAGAGGGAGAGAAGGGCTGGCTGAGAAGCAGTGGCTGCGGATGCTCTTTCTGCCGCCACCTCTTTTTTCCCCTCTTCCCTTTTGCCCGCCAAGTGCTGAACTGATTAGAGTGTAATTAAGGCCATAAAACCCTCGGCTTATCCACCTGTTTATTCACTAAAGTCGCGGGCTCATCAGGCAAATTAGCTGCTTCCAGGCTGCACGTTGGGCCTAGAGCTGGCCTGATTAATGAAGTTTATTGGGAGCTGTTAAAAGCATTAACTGAAGGAAATCTCTGCAATTCGTCATATTTAAGGGATGGAAATTAAATCTCCCCATGCAAATGAGGGGAGACTCTGAAGTGGCTTCTTTTAGAGGTGACAGGGCTGGGGACACACAGGGGGCTTTCCCCCAGGCACAGCCTACTGGGGGCGTTCTGCACCCAAAAGGAGAAGATGTGTTACAAAAAAGGCTTGACAGATTTTAAGGAACAAAATCTCTTTGTCCTTCGAGGTCCAAATGCAAGAACCAGGCCCTGACTGAGGCAATATGGCCCTTTTAATCTTGTGCTAAGGGTATCTCTTATGTACCAAGGCATTGCTGGTGAAGTTCATCCATTCAGGGCTTTGTAAGGCAGCTTCCATGCTGAGTGGCTGTGTCCCCCTTGATCAGATAAGCCATCTCCAGTTTATTTTTCCTTTTAACATTTTGCAATCTTCTTAGCTGTTATTCACATTACATGGCTTCAACACATGTACAAATGTCCACATAAATTTTCAAATATAAAGTGTTTTCTTAAGCAACATTCATGGTAAACCTTAGAACTGCAACAGTAGATGCCATATTTGAAAAACACTTGAGAAATATATTAAGGCTAGATGGTCCAAACAGCAAGGAATCCTATCAGGAGCTGAGTGTTCACCAGTTTTAAAAGTGTTTTCTTCTGTCATGTCAGTCTGATTTTATTTCTGACATGAATAGAATTTATCATACCCAAAGCTTCATGAGCCACAGCATTTTTATGTTAACAATTTATAATAAAAGAGAAATTACAAAGGGTCACAACAAGGTGTGAATGTCCTGAGGAAGGGATAATGAGAAGAAAGGAAGGTCAAAGGAAACGTCTCAGCCTTGCTATTTTTATTGAGTGTTCAGTTCACAATGGTATTAGGTTTGCAATTTATTTATTTTGAATATTTTCGTATGAAAAGAAGAAATCAGTCCGTCATCTCATATAAAAGATGTTTGTACCCAAATACTGAGTTATGAACATGATAGGGAAGGAGAAAAGAGAGAATTCATATTTGATGTACGTAATTCTTATTCTATATGCTACTCTGTCTAATTATTACAAAACTAATTATTTGTTAAAATTATTGGATTAACACTTTGCTAATCAGTTTTCTTCTCCCTTGTAAAGCAGCACCAGCACAGTTAAATGCAATGTTGCCTGGATTTTCAACAGGAAATTAGAGTGCCATTTTCCTTATGTGCAGATTAGTTCAGCTGCTTTGTGATTTATGACTAGTACAGCATATTCTGTATCACATCCTACTACGAAGCACCTTTGTTCCTACAGCAGTAATTTTCTAACTTTTTTGGATGTGGAAACTATTTGTCAGTAGCAAAATGTCCCTTTCCTTATACCATCTCCCATAAGGCAAGTTTCACTTAATCAAGTCGAACTATCTGCCTTTTCCAAACAACAGTTACAAAACCATGAACCAGTACCAGGACAGACCCGTGTGCGTGCACACACACACACACACACACACATGAAGCTTTGACTGTACTTCAGGCACATAATAATACTTTTTTTAAGACACATGGTGCCCTAAAACACACAACTCAGCTGTTATGCACAGCAAAGGATTGCATCAGCTGCTAGTAAACACACAAACCAACACATTTCTTCCTGGCAACACATGCATTTGTATTTTTTTATAAAGATAATTGGTAGAGTATGCTTCTAATGCTGCATGCAATAAAACAGAGCAGGTTTCCTACTGGTGTTTCAGGGGGAATGAAAGAAAAGAGTTTCAATGAAACAGTACTGTATTATTATTAACTACAAGTTAACAAAGCATCTCCTGGAGAATTAAATGGCTGCAGTATTTTCCAGTTACAGGTTTAATTGCAAAAATGCAATGAGTAATTATAATCAGTTCATCTGTGGATACTTCTTTTTTTTTCTTTTTTTTCTTTTTTTTTTTTTTTCATTTTTTAAGAGCATTTGCTATAAATCTCTATTAGCACCAAGTGATTTTAATATTAGCCAATAAATTCTTCGGGGTTCTCATTGAATGAAGAAGAGATCAGTCCAAGACAGTGTTTGTTCCAAATTAGCAGATTTCTTTAGGAGATTACTTAGATGAAATTCAATGACTTGTGGGACATACTGAAAAAACACTTATTTTTCTTGATTACCAGTTCCTTCAATAAATTGATTTGCCCCATTATGTGGGGCCTTTTAGTTCCGCCACTAATGGGATGTGCTACTTGCAACTTTTTCTGTCTCTTTCAGAAAGAGCAGAATCTATTTAAAGACAAATATTTAGGTGAATCATCAAAACCTTGTAACCACACCAAAACCAGGTTGTTTACTTATAGATGATACTTGTTGAAGAAATATCTGATATTGTGGTGGAATACCAAGTTATAGAAGATTTCAGGTGAAGAATGGTAAAACACTGCGGTAGTTAAGAACTCTCAGCCCCAACAATTGTGATTATATTACATATAGGCTCCCCTTCATGGGCAATGGTAACTTTAACAGCGATATTTTCAGTTGCAAGAATTGCTTCTGGAGGCCCAGTCAGGAAAAATAAAGGTTATGTAAAGCTGCTCTACATATAGATGCACAAAACCCGATTATTAAAGTGAAAGGGTGCTGAAATGCAGAATTCAGTTTGCATTAGGAAAAAAATCAGTTTGTCATTAAAACCAAAAAATAATCAGCTAATTTTTTCCTTTTGCATCAATGTAAAGTATTTGAACAATGGCATGACCAAATTCAAGATAATCTTTGTGAAAACACCGAGATAAATTTTTTCTTTCGCTTGCCTGATACAACAGTGAAAGAAACAAGGCAAATTTTATCACAGCAGAAAACTACATTATGGCACATTCAGAGCTAAATTTAGCCCTCTAAGATTAAGAATGATACCACAGTCAGGGCCAAATTATTCTCCTTAACTGTGCTGTGCAAAAGATGTCCTAAATGATGAGGACCCTGCTCTGTCCTTGAATAAGCACAGAAGACACAGAGACCTCGGTAGGAGGAGTGTGAGCTCCTGTTATGGACAATTCAGTCCTAAGTGACCTCTTGCTTTTGCATGTGGTCTGCTGCTTGGGCACATCAAGGTTGGAAAGGATACTATTTAACTGTAACCTGTAACCTAATTTTTGTTTGTATTTTGATAGTTTCCTAAACTATCAATGATGCAGTTTTTGTGGCTTAATTAATTCTTTCACACTGTCTCTGTCCATCTCAGTCATATTTGAATATTTCCTCTTATTAACATTTTACAGCATCTTTTTTTGGCTGTGGGTAGCATCACAATGTTAATGAACACAATTATCTTTCTTACTTATCTGAGAACTGTAATGAAGCTTCATTAAAATTAACATGATGTGATATTACTGTAAGAGTTGCACAAACCCCTTTTTTCATTTACAACCTGTGAACTTTTTTTTTATTTTCTATCAAATAGAAATTTTAACTTACTATAGGTTTCTGGGCAACAATTAGTGCATTCACTAGAAATTCTTTCCTGAATAACTTCGCAAACCTGGGACCTACAAGGGAAAAACACTACTGTGTCCTTTACAGGGATCTACTCTACCTTAGCACTTAGTTAATCCCCTTGTCAAACACACTCAAGAAAATGAAAGCTGTATGTCACATTGTCAGTGTGAGGAATTGGTTAAATGCTTTGCATTTGATTCTGTTTTTCAGAAAAGACAACGCATACTGTGAGAAAACAGCCTGAGTAGTTTTTGTCTGGAGTCAGTGTAAAGGTACATATGCTTTCATGTGTAGCCTCTTCACCGACAGTCCAAAATTACTGATGTATTATAAAAGCTTAACATCGAGGACCATTCCCTCTGACATGCTGATTAACTATAGGAGCGGTACTTTAAAATTTGGTTTCAAAGACGGATTTTTTAAAATGCTTTAAAAAATGCTCTTTGAACCAAGGCAGAGTAACAAAAAGATATGAACACATTGTTCATACAATTGCAGGTTAAACTTCTATCAAACCTCCCAAAAGCTAGCTCATGTTTTAAACATATTTCTAGTTTAATATTTTGAGAATAAAAATCAAGTTATTGCCATTTTATTTTGACATACAAGATGATTCATTCTGTTTTAATATCGTGTACTTCCAGGAGAGAACTAAGCCTTTTTTTTCAAGTAAATCTAAATTGCAACAGCAAGTGTTGTACTGTCATTTTAATGACAGCAGTAGACTTTAAGTATGGAATGAATCAATTATTTCAAGCACAGCCCCTGTGTAAATCACTGATGGCAAACCAACCTCAGGATTATAAAATGAATCTTTGACAAGTATTCAAGGTTTCAGCATATTCTCAGTAATGAGGATTAAGTACCTACTATCTGTGAAAGAAAAGTTTTATTCACTTACTAAAGGATATGTGAGTAATCATTAAGAGAGGTCAGATTAACTGCCGTACTTTTTAAAAAAGGGCATCCAGTACAACATCTGCTGGAAAATCAATGATAAATATGTCAATTTTTTTTAGAAAAAGGGAAAGATTAAGTGTAAGGCAGTGTAATGGAATGACTTAATGCTCTGTTTTTAAAGAATGGAGAGGAATTATAATGATATCATAAACCACCATTATGAAACTTTTTGACATTTTCATGTCAAGAAAAAGACACTTCTTGACTCAAGAACAAATAGTGATTTCTGCTATTCATGGGTGATTCAGTCAAGTTCAAATAAATTCTGATTCTACACTGTGAGGTGATGATAGAAAGGCCTCTGGACTATTCTGATATATTTTACATTTCCTTTTATTTAACATTTTCACACGAAGAGAGAAATTAAATTTAAAGTTCTAATCATGGTTGAGCTGTAAAAATGGAAATATTTTTTATTTGATGATCTGTCCATAATGCGTACACTTTCTAAAAAGCCTTTATAGTAAATATTTCATATCACATTGCTCTCTTTGCCAGTACCCAAACAATATTGCATTGTCCTTTTCTTTTTAATTTCTACAAAATAATGCAAAACTGAGAACCAGTCTTATAATTGTAGACCAACATAATTCCATGATAGAATAAAGCAGTGTTCTGTCATAATTTGTATTTTAATTATTAATGAAAGCCTTTGCTTTAACTGTCAGAATTTTTTATTAATGTCTTATGATATTTGCATACTCTCTGCCTTTATATAGGGAGAGGATATAGAGGGGAATATATATTTATTTCCAATATATGTGTATGGGCTTTACCTGAAAGGTTTGCTTTTGAGAGCTTTAACAATTGACATCACATTGATCAAGAGATGCTTTATACACAAGAGTATGAGGGAATAAAAAAAAAATTCTACAATAATACTACACTTTACAATTTGGTATTCCCTTGAAATACAATACAAAGCAACTTGGACTGAAAACAAATCTCTGCTTCTTGTAACAAAATAATGTGCCTGTTTATTCATACTGCTGCATTTCCATTGCATTATTTTAAACAAAATTATATTTCTTTTATTTGTGTTTGTACTTGTGCATATTTCTTCTTGTTTATGGCACAATATGCTGTCTCTTTGGCCCAATATGGATGATTCATAGTTCAATATTTTCATTCTGTACTAAATGGTCAATTCATTACAAATTAATTCAATATTTCTAAATTTTATAAACCATTTTAACATGCTTTGCTAAAATAATACATTCTGCTATAGAAATGAGGATATTAATAACTCTAACAGGAAAAACACAATTGCATAATTTTGCAATAACTGAATATAAGAATTAATCAAATGTATGTGGGGATGTTTTTGAAGTGTAAAATTTAGACAAAATGTGTGTATATTAGAAAACTATGAAATAGTTACAGTTCGAATTACTGAAAAAAACCCTGAGAATAAGCATTTCTCCTGAGAACATTTCTGCAAATAGGAGTGTCTGTAATTATTTTGCTCTCTGTTTATCTAAGATAGTTAAGTTGTTAAATGCAAACGATTTTTAGCTATTGAACATGAAGATTTTCCTGCTTCTCTCTACCAACTGTTATCATATTCCTCTTTTGCATTTCGGAGGTGCTTCTACTAATTGCCCAGTTTTCATTATGATTATGAAATAAGAAATTCAAGCCACCAGCTTGTCGGAGAAGCCAGTAGTTTACAAAGAGGTTGTTTCTCAGTAACCTGCAATTAGTTTGCAAATGATCTCAAAGAGTTACAGTACATATTTAGAAAGAAGCACGAAGCCTGATGCTCAAAGGCTTACAATCCTTTTGCAGAAAACAAAACTGAAGGGATTTAGGCAGATGTAAGCACATAAAACATTTCTTTCCATTGTGCAAAGGGCTGAGGTTTTGCAGTAAAAGTCTGGCATCTGGTGGTCCCGGGAAGCAATGGCATCCCACTCCAGAATGAAGGTGCTCACAGCCTGAATTAGCTCATCAGCTTGTAATAAACTAATTATTTCCAGTGTATGCATATGTGAGGACTCCTGCTTCTGAAGGACCCCTCGGTATTCATTGCCACTGGCTGGTTTCTGTTTTCATCCCAGAATGTCTGTATTTCTTCGCAAATAGAGAAATAATTGCACGTGTCCAGAACTGATGAGTTTTGAAATGCTAAGTAATGTCCCATGCAACCTTCAAAAGAAGACGGGATGAGACTTGCTGCCATTTCCCAGCAGTAATGCTTGGAGGGCTGGAAAATCATTTTAGAGCAATACCCAAGTGTGCCATTCCAGGAAAGGGGAATATCTTCTATTCTCTAATGGAGCATAACAATATGTCACCTCACAACCAAATCTATGAAAAAACATTCCTTCCTATGTTCCTCAAAGAGGACTGGCTCTGAAGAAGGGGAGCAGAAGAAGGGAACTTCAGAAATACCAAGTCTATTCCTTGTCTTTTCACGCGGTGACATAACATAACCTCCATCAAGAAGTGGCAAAGAATTAAGATTTTCGCTTTTTTGACCAAAGAATTCTTCCCATCTCAGATTACTTTAAAGGGTAAAGAATTATCTTGCAAGTTTTCAAGATGGCTTTTGGTAAATAGTACTTTGTCTTTTCCTCATTCATGTACCAAATACACATTTATAAACAAAGCCTATCACCTTGCTGGCTCTTCTCTGAGCTTGTTTACTTTTTCATTATCTCTCTTGAACAAGGATGGCCAAAATTACAGAGTGACTCATGTAAGATCTGTCCTTTGCTAACACTAATGGTATGGCTTCTCTATCTTTGTGGAAAACACTTCTCTGGATGTAGTCCTTCATTTTCCATGGCTACAACATGGACAAGTTTACAGCACTGCAAGACCAAATTGAATCCATAGGTAACCTCTTAATGTGAAAATGTTCTCAGAGAAGCTTCATTAATTATCTTTCTCCAGTTTTCTCTTCAATATTACCTAATGTCTTCACTCTTCACCTGTTTTATAATTTCCCCTAGTAATCCTAGTCTTTCTTAATTTACTATTGTTTCCCATCTGTCAGACTTCTGAATGTTTTACTGAAGTTTTACTGATTATATTTCCATTCTTCCTTTGTCTAGAAATCAAACACAGATATCAGTGCTCTCTCCTCTTTTTTTTTAAAGAGATTTTTATCTCCATTTTTAAAGAATTATTCTTTCCTTAAAACAGGACTTAAAAAATAAGGAGCAGGACTGAAATGCCCTCCCAATCTATTGTTGCCTTCTTAAACACAGGTACATTAGGCATTCTTTATCCACCTGGTGTCGTAAAAAAAAAATAGATACAGTCCAATATTTGATAAAAAGCACAAGCTTTTTCTCCCAGATGCCAAATTTGTGGTCAAGCCCTGTGACTTGTGCCCATTCAGGAATTTGGATTTGTACTTTTCTTTATACATATTTTAAGTCTTTCCAAGGTGTAACTGATCTTGACTTTTGACAAGTCAAAAGCCTATATTATCATTACACTTTTGGACTCATAAGCCAGGGGTTATTTTGCTGATCTCTTTTCATATCTTATACCTTGCATGTTTTCTGTAATGCCTTTTCAAGGTTACTATTTATCCAGTTGGAAAGTTTCTTCCCTTGAGCTGCAAAAGTTCTAGGTAACACTAGAAACCCTGACATAATGACATACCAGATCTCTTCCATATCTGAGTCCCTCAGCTTCCCTGCAGATCTGTTTTTTTCTCTTTTCCTTTTTTTTCCTAAATAAAATGTAAGGACATTTAAGGATGTCTCAACCCAAGGCATTTATTAAACACACCCTTCTAATACAATCCTGTTTTTAAAAAGATTGACCTGAAAGAAAATAAAACAACACAAGTAGTTATGTATTTGCATGCTGCTTCCTTCTTGTACTTCGTGCGGTATCCATGCAGCTTCTCAGAGGAGGACCATAATCATTTATGTATGTCAAGTGCATGGAACCACTATGAGTACAATAAAAGTGAGTAACATTGAAGTGCTGCTCTTTCACCAAGCATAAAGAGTAGACTGACCTATGCAACACTTCAAGGGTCTTACAGATTTGTGTCGTGCTTGTACAAAAAATGAAAGAAAACCCAATATGACTTACTATTATTTTTGAAAGAGAATTTCCAGAGGGTGCTTCAAATGGTCACATGCAGCCTGCACAGGAGCAGGCAAATGATTATATCCCTTTCAGTAAAGGGGTAGTTTGGTCTTTTTCACTGCAGAGCAACATGGTATTAAGCTGATGAGACTGACTGATACACCAAGAACAAAGGAGAACTCTGCAGGTAGCAACTTTGACTTCCAAGTAGCTCTAGAGGGACATTTTTGATGATACAAGCCAGGCAGAGGAGCCTGCCTAGTGTTAATGACGATAGTACCACAACAGGATTTTTCATAAACTTGAAGTTATTTTCTCAGTTGTTATCCCAATTCAGAGTTGAAGAAACAGTCATAGAAATGAGTGTGACTTCCTCAGAGTCACTCAGGACAAATGGTAGAACTGGGATTAGGCTTCAGTGGTCCTGCTTCCTACACAGGGAAGTCCCTGTCACTCCTGCAACTGGAACTTTCCATATTCCATGTCCAGCCCTATTCCTTTCCTTTTTTTCCCTCCCAATCATTTGCTGTCAGATAGTGCTCTCCCCAAAATTATAAGGTCCCCTTCTTATTTCTCGCACTCCTTTCCCTTCCCCAGATGTGTTTTCATACCCATCACAGCACACATTGCTTCTCATAAACAAAAGATTTTAGTGCTGTTTAAGCTCCTCCCCAGTCCTGTAGCACTTCCCCTACAAACACATGAAGGGCTAAGAAACAACAGAGGCCAGAGCAGAAAGCTAGAGGATGTATTGTTGTGGTGAAAAGGATGCATTATTCACAAAATTTGAGTGTTGAGTGTAGTGTCTTTCAATGAAGGAGGAGTATCCCCTCATAAGCACAGGAATGGCCACTGCTCTGTGCACGGGACATCAGTAGAGACACAGCTAACTGGGGAACTTACACTTTCTTATATACTATCACTTATATACCATCAGGCTTTAAAGTAACATTGATATACTCAGGAGGTGTTATTACAGAGAAGCACCCCTCTTTAGACAACAGTATAGAAGTAGATAACAGAACAAGGGTTTCTCCCATATATTTATTTCCCCCTTCTACCTCTAAGCATTTCTTAGAGAAAAAAAAAAATCTTCAAAATTAGTCTGGTATATAAAAGTGCATGCGTTGCATACCAAAATAACCTAAGAAATTTAGGGGGCAATTTTCAATACTTCTTTTTGCAGGTGGTTTCTGTTGCTGAATTGTACTTGCTGTAGCAACCGACATGAATTCTCAAGGCATTGTGCAAGCCATAAAGGCTGGGATCAAGTCTCATCTCTCACTGTATTTGCAGAGCATGCCTGCCATTGTCAGTCTTGTCAAATCTCATGGTCTCTTCACTTTTTACCCTGTGCTTACCCCATCTCTTCTTTCATTAAAAAATGCGAAAGTTTCTGTCCTTGTGGATTTGAAAAGGGAAAATAGAATCCCCAAGGGCTTAGAAACCAGGCAGCAAATTAATACTGCCAACACTGATTATTCTTTGAGATTCTATTATTTTAAAGGCAGTCTCCTGACTTTCAGGGTCTGAATTGTGGCTTCTGAACTGTAAAGTTCAGCCATCCTTGCACTTGGCAAGCATCTGGAAGTGAAACGTGTGCAACCAAGCTCTATATATAATTCTGTAAAATGAGAGCTGTTTATCTCAGTAGCTGAAATATTCATTATTGAAAATAAGCATTTCAACATTCAGAAGATGAATCATATGGGCTGAGAATAACAATGATCTGGGAAATAGCAAAAAACCTGCACGTCTCTACAGTATCCTAAATGGATACATCTCAGAGGGTCTGACCTTGCGCAGGGCAGGTGGTATGAGAGCCCCTTCTAACACCTGCCCTTGCTTCTGGTTTGAGCCATTCATTCCAGCTTGACTGCTCTCACTGGTGGCTGGGATCACTCTGAAAGCCAGAAAGAAATTAATGTGGAGTTTGCTGAGAGAGAGGAGGTTGATTACAAAAGGAATGAAACTGGAAAGCACCAATTTCAGTTTTTTATGAATATTTTTGTATTTGGGAGTCAATATGACTTGTGTGTTAAAGAAAGAAAAGCCTTCTGCTGCACTTTTGAAAAAACGCCTGCGATTTGGCCAGGTTTTAAGTCTGAGAAGTCACACCACTTTAATAAGAACAGTAAATTTCCTCAAATTCTTCCTTTTTTTTTTAACTTTCTTTGCACTCAGAAACGTTGCAAGTTGCAGACAACATCCTCAATGGTTAGTGGTGCCAACTCCCTTTGCCCTAGGCCTAGACAAATGAAACTGGGCATTCCTGGAATGACAATACCAGACCAGGAGACAGTCCCTAAAGCTGAGAATTTGTCTGTCCTGGCACCCTGGTGGCTTTGCTTCCTGGCATTAGTTCAGCAGATTAAAAGGAGTCTTCAATCTGAAATGCTGAAAGAAACAAAAAAGCAGTAAATGGATATGGAAAAAATATACAGACTGGGACAAGCATGCAGTAGGAGTTTTCTAGCTTATGTTAGTCTTACTTTTTTTAAGAACAGAAGGTAAAGTGAGGACAACTGGGACAAACCATGATGGAAAAGCAGATGTTCAGAAGGAAGGCTAGAGTAAAGAATAGTGTGTAGTATCTGTTTGCCTCTGGCGGTGGCATTGGGTTTGTTCAAGCTGGCATGGTGAAAGGAGTCTGTTCTCTTTAAAATGCCAGCCTCCGAGGCAAAGCCAAGCTGAGCATTTTTTGCCAGCTTCAGCAATAGCATTTTGACATGAAATTTCCACATTGATATGATTAATTGTTAAATCAAATAAGAAGCCGTGTGATGGAAAAGTCATTTAACTGATTTGCCAAAATTAATAAAGAATGGTCTAGACTTGTTTACAATCAGAATAGGAAGGCATTTACTAATAAATCCAGAGGCCTCCAAAAAGCTGGAAAAAATAGTTTCATCTTTCAGTGCCATCTTAGAAAACTGCTTCTGTCTCTGCTTCTACATCAATAATTCTAGTAGGACTAAACAGAGTCCAAAAAGCCAATTTCTTCATCATGGATGCTAGATGGGAGCAGAACCACTTTGCAGCTGCAGCTGCAAGCCGCAGGGATGAGCTTCAAAAGTGCAACATGTTACACCAAACAAATCAGAGCTGTAGTATCAGAAACTTCTGGGTAAGATCTTCATATGCCTCATTTCCCTTTCTTAAATGGGGATATAACAACCAAATGCAAAGATAAACTAATCTAGGTTTGTAAAGTAAAACTGAAGTTGACTTGAGTTGAAGTTGGCATGAAAACTGAATAGAAAACTGAATAGAAAAGGAATGTCAAACAGCTGCTTTTTAAGTGAGGATCGTAGAGTCCATGCAGTGAGGGAAACAAAATTCCTGTAGAAAATATAGTTCATGATCGTGTGACTTTAGCTGTTATCAAACACAAACAGAAAAGCGAATTGGCTTACCCAAGCTCTGAGTCCTCCATAAATTTCCCTTTTACAGATATAATTGGGGTATAGTATCTTAACATCCTGAAGATGAATGGCGAGAAAAAAAAAAAAAGAAAAAGAGATTACACCTTCTTTCAAGAAATAACAACACACATCACAAAAATAAACTTTGGCCTTCAACACTGACTGTTGCCTTATGGCATCCATCGACACAGACACTTCCTAAATAAAGCTGGAAGTGCCTGTGGTTGTCATATACTTAGACAACCCTGGCAGTTGGTCTGCCTCTATAATTTTGTATGTTCATGGCATTAGTAGCTCTTCTGTGCAAAACCTGGTACTTAGGACATATCAGACTAGTAGAGAAGATTGAAAAGATTAAATAGCAAAAGGAAGAAGTCATGAAAGCTAATAAAAAGAAATTCAACTTGACATCGAATTAAGAGAATCAAAAACTGTGGTGGGATCTCATCTGTGGCACCTCTTTCAGAAAACGTAGAGTTCCCTCGGATCATGTCTCTCCTATTCACATAATGATGAAGTACAGTCTGACATAAGTTATTAGATGTGATTAGATCACCTTCTAAGATGATATAGTACCAGTAGATGTTTTCTAGCATGGCATTAAAAGCTGAATGTTTTTAGTAATGAGTCCATCCTTTTTAATTCTGCCACTTAAAAAATGTTTTTCAACATTTAATGAAATGCATATACAGTATTAACAAGTGCTGAGGCAGAAGGGGAACCTATTGATCATAGGTGATACATCTAGAAGTAATGCACTGTTTACTGTGGGTTGTCTCTCAACTGAATAATGACTTAGTCATTTACAGGGAAAATCCTTGCAAATAAAAGTCTAACACTGTGCTACTTGTTCTTTCTGATGGAATTCCATTGCTGAGATGGAGTTTTGTAAAGCACTTCACAGAAATTTTATTAAAACTACTGTACAATGCTTTCTGTGAAGGATATGGAAGCACATAAAGTATTGTGTAGTTAATTTTGTAATGAGGGGCCACAAATGGCTTATTAAAGATCCCTGTGTGGATGTTGAGTTTAACAGCAAGTATTGCTAGACTAACGTAATTTTTAAGCAGTTTTTGGTCAAACAAAATCTTCTCAAGAAAAGTGTCCTCAGTTAAATTACTTCAGTTGTCATTCTAAGAATAGTATCTTGGCTGAACATGTGATTTGGCTTCTCTCAGAAGTTTGATTACCTAGCTGTAAGCTGACCAGTTCAGCAACCTGAATTTCCACAAAACATCACTCAAAAAATGGTGAATTTGAGCTGAGCAAATAATTTGCAGTGAATAATTTACCTAAACCCTTTTTCTGCAACTTTTAAGCAGACGCTCAAATTTATTCCCTGTTTAGACTCACTTTGTGGATTATCTGGAAAACTACCAGATTAGGAGGACTTGACGTTTATTCATTGAAAGCTTTAGATTGGTTAAATCCACTCAGTTAGGCTTTGTGGTTTTCATGCTGAGCCTGTATTGCCAATGAAATTTTCATGTAGAAAACTACTATTAAAAACATGACTACAAATGAGGCTGTGAAATGTCCTTTTATCAAATCAGTCAATGAACTTCCTTATTTAAGAATTTTTAAAGAGTAAACACTGGAGAAAGGATCAGACTTATGCCATTTGTTATTGTCTAAATCTGTGAAAAGTTAAGACACATGGTAAACTCTGGACCAAAAAATTCATTTCTAGGATTTAAATAAGAAGTTTTCAAAGACTTTCTGCAGCCACACTAAGCAACTCCTGTATATTGCTAGTATTAATTTCGCCAATTCTGGAAGTTACCAGATCCTTGTGCTGTCGAGAGTAGGGTGCAAAAAGTAATTCCAACAAGATTTAACATGAAGTTGTTCATTGCTCAACAACTGTTGAATTTAGTGCTCTTGACAGATGTTTGAATAATTTCCCAATCAGAGTTTCCTTCAATAAAAGAATCCCATCAGAAGCAGTACCAATGCAGTTCTTTATCTGCTCAGAAGTTCACAGGTTATTCTGAGTTGGAAGGGACCCACCAGGATCATCTAGTCCAACTCCCAAGCAAACGCCCACCCAGGGATCAGGCTTGCAAGTGTGGAACTACGGGCACCATGCTGCATCCATGCAAGCCTCCCACCATCTAGACCATGTTGCTGAGCTCCTCGTCGAGTCTTCTCTTAAACATTTCTAGGGATGGCGACTCCACCACCTCCCTGAGCAGACCATTCCACTGAGAGATCACTCTCTCTGTGAAAAAACTCTTCCTAACATCCAGTCTAAACCTCCCTGGCATAGTTGTTTCAGGAGCTTCAAGATTCTATATTTTCTCCTGTGGCTCCAGCTCATGATGGTAGTTTTGTCTTTGCCTTTGATCGACTGAACCACAACTATTGACTCAATTCACAGAAACCAATGAAAAGCCTCACAAATTAATGCATTGGCCTGTACTGAACTTTCTGTGTATAAGCCAGTGATAATATCCCCCCTCAGAAAATTTAAGGGATCTGATACTAACCCTTGATAACTAGTCCTTTGCTCTAGCCCTAGTCAGCTGCATGAAATACATTTTAAAAAGGATAATAATTTTTAAAGTATTTACCATAAATGCTTGTATTGAAGACATGATTTGTGGGAAAAAAGAAGTACAAATGCATACAAAGGACTCTCTTAGGGTAGTATTGCTCACAGTCTTGTTCTGAGAACATTTATATGTGAGCACACAGGGGCAAAAGTACCTACACTGTTAAGCAGTAAAAAACATTTATAGAGCAATCATGTACTGCTCCTCTGCTTTAGTTTGACAATGAAAACAGCTGAGAGCTGATGGGATTCTTCATCAGTCACCCCATAATAGTCACTGCATAGGAAGAGGATTTAAGAGAGCTGATCTGCACTGTCACTCTGGGGCAATGGATAAACATGCTGGGATTTTTTTAAAGCCTTCCTTTAGTCCACCTAGCATCAATCAACCAAAGTGACAACTCCCCTGACAGAACAGATAACTGCCAGCAGATGAGTGGTTTAGGTTGTTTTGTTGGTGAACTTTTATTATGGCAGAAAATAAGGACAAGCATGAAACCAAAGCCTCAGACCTTGCAGTGGTGAGTGAATCAAAGACCTTGGAAATTCACACCTTGAAACAGTTGTGAAGTGGACACAAACTGGAACACAGAGATAAAGTAATATATAAGATTATTCTTTGATAGGAAAACAAGCAGCAAGAACAAAATACCCTGGCACACAATCGAAGTGCAAAATTTCTGCTGGTGTTATCAGGAGGCAAAGTCAGAGGCTGCAGGGAGACCACAAGCAATATCACTGTAATTGTCCTTGGGGATCCCCAATGAGTCTCTGAAGGCTCCGCACCTTTGAGGTCATATCTCTATCTGAATGTAGAGGTGCCTTATTTTGTCTTTTACATCAGTGAATATGATTAAACTCCTGCTGTTGTGCTAAATTTCAAAGATTGTAAAAAGTCAGGGGAATTAAAAAGGTCACTGCAGTATTTCATTTCAATAGCAAATCTGTGGAATAATGTTGTACAAGTACATAGGAAACTGCTTTGAAACGAGAACTTGTCGGTGACTCAGTTCTAGTGAAAAATAGCAGGCATTTGGAAAATGGAATTTAGTTTCCTGAACTTGTAATTAGAAACGGCAAAATAGATGCCTTTCAAACATAAAAGTGCAGAGACACACCTATCCCAAATATTTGTGTCATGTATACATTTTGTATCTCTGCATTTACAAATGGCAAATTGTACTTGCATGTAGTGTATGTTGATGATAAATCCTTTGTTTAGAAAAATATATATTGCATGTGCAGACACAGAAGACTTCTATATAAAACAGCAGAGAGCAGGTAAATTTCCAACCCATTTGTAAAAAAATGTAGTGTATTTCTGAACTTTAACCAAAGATCTTCTCATTTATTTTGTCTACATGTATTTTTGAATAATCTCGTACTTACTTTGTCTCAGTTTAGACAGGCACATTTCTCTTTATGAAGCCATGGGTCAAGATAAATAATCCAGGTTTCCAATTTGACTAATAACAGTAGACATGTAGCTCTGCAAATAATACAAATTTCCCTTAAGAACAGAAAAAATACAGTACCAACAGTGAACATGAAAACTGTGTGGACTTGTCTGAGATCTGCAGGACAGACCCTTTAATTGAACATGGTACATAGGCATGATGGCATATGAAAAGTTTCAGCCATATTTAAGGTTCACAGTAACTTAGCAGACTGAAGTTAAGGACCTGACTAAACTGGAACCAAAGAGGGCAGGTCTCTTTGGTACATTTGAAACAACACTTTTTACATGGCCATATAAATGAAGACTCTGTTAAATTAAATAAAGTTGCAAAGTTTGTCAATGTCAGAACTAAATTTCCCCTTAGCAGCCCAATGATATTACTGCAGGAAAAGTCCTGCTGGGTTTTTCATCCAGTCTTGTTCAGAATGTCTGCATCACCATGGGAACTTTGCTGTTAACTTCTATAAACCTACACTGTATGTAGAAAGTTTTTTTAAGGTTTTTTTTGGTTGGTTGGTTTTGAAATGCTTACAGATCAGCTCACTTTAAGGACAGAATTATACCTGTTACATAAAGGCCATCAACTTGACATTTCAATCATTGATGCCAAAGTATGAGAATGTTAAACTCTTCTGAAGGTATCTCCAGGATTTTTAGCAAAGACAAAACACATTTCTGTAACAAGAGTCTTTGCTAAAATTTACCAAATGCATAAATGGAAACAGAATGTTTATTAAAAAAATATTATGCAGTCTCAAGAACAGAAGGTGCCTTTATGAAAGATATAACAAAACAAAAATCTGTTGACTATTTTTGAAAGTTAGTATTTTCTCTACTTCTACATTCACAAAATAACTTACTTTTTTTTTATGGGCCAGAAAATTATTTCAGGCTTTTCCAGCAAACTGGGCAATAAAAAATCTAAGAGGAATGCTCAGCAGGCTTTTTTGTTGAATAGATATCAAGCACAGAAAAAATGCAACCTTGTTATCATTTCTACACATCACCTATACACTTTGACAACAATGGACACAGAACTGATGTTATCAGACCTTGAGGAATAAATTAATGCTATTGAATACACACTGGTACAAAACAAAAGGGAAAGTAAATTAATCTTCTAACACTGACAGATGAAGCAGAATCCTTAAAATAAGAAGAGATCTAAACCCTTGCTCTTTTTTTTTTCTTCCCCCGAACCAAACCTGGATGTTTTTTTCAGACTACAACATCTTTGTCACCTTCTCCTATGTGCTGGCCCAGAACTAGCACTGATGTATGAGGGGGATATATGCAACACAGAGAGCATGTTTTCACCAGTGAGGAGATCAGCACTCTGTCATTTGAAAACTAAATTTTCTTATTGCTCTTTATCTGTCCCAGCAGATACCCAAGAGCTACTTTCTGTGGTAACATTGTCTAAGAGGTTTAGATAACTATTTTTGTGGCACTTTCCAACATGTGGGAGAAGGTGTCCTTGAGAACACTGGTGTGTTTTGGCTGGGCAGTATACACAGATGTATATAGACAGGTGTAATTGTGCTCTGCCCGTGCTCCCTGGTGGCTGGAGGCCAGCCAGCTCTCATCAGGGCACTGTACAGTCGTCGCAGTGTCACGCAGAGTCCCAGTGACTCACGATGCCTCTGTCAGTCTGAGCACACCCACATCTCTTGGAGTGGGTTATCTGAAATCCTCTAAGTGTATCACAAACGTGCATGCAATCCATTTTACCAAAGCCCAACAAGGTGCAGGCTGTTTTTTTTCTGCTGTGCTGAGTCAAGTTGGACCACCCAAACTACTTCCCCCTGGGCTGGGTCCCTGCAGACTGGGTCCCCGCCACCCTGGGTGGTGGCACTGTGTCTCCCAGCACGGATCCACATACTGGTTCTGTATACTGTGGTGCACCCATGTACCCTTCAACAGGATGAACACAAGTGCTTCCTTGCTAGTGTTGTCAATGTCAAGAGACAACACTTCTCACCTTCACTGCACTTTTGCCGTCACCTCCTTGTGCAGCAATCTTGAGGTAAAGCAGGAGCAGACAGCTTTTATCTGTCTGAATTTATCTGAATTCTGTCATATAAAGCTATGTCTGGAAGAGTCACAGAGTCACAGAATTAGTAAGGTTGGAAAAGACCATAGAGATCATCAAGTCCAACCTACCACCTATCACCTGTTACCTAACCTGTTACCTAACTTGTCATCCTGCTAACAACACACCATCCTACCAATAACACACTACCCTAATATCTATGTCATGCTACTGGTCCCAGTTTGATTTTTTCCTCTGGCAGCAAGGGGGTTAGCAGCTCCTGCCTGGGCCTCTGTTGCTGCCATGGAGATGAAGGTGGGACAGATAGAGACACTTCTGTGAATAACACATTTGAGAAAAGAAAACTAGTAACAGAAAGTAGATGGCCAGATCAGAACGTGTGTGAGAAGCTGAGAGCTATAAAGGCACCACCAAGCTGACCAGAGAAGGGGTGGAGAGAGAGAAACCAGCGATGCAGAATCCACCTGAGGACATGCTGAAGATGGAGGATCAACCTGGAAAGCTGCAGATCTCTTAAGAGCCCAGAAACATGGAACNAAATAAATCCTTTATATTTCTCACTTGTAGCTTGCCTTGTTTTGCCTGTGATAAGTTTTTTTTCCAGTTTCTTTTCCTCCGGGAGAGGTTGTGTGTCTCTGGCATCCAGCCAGGGTCAAACCACAACACTACTAAGTACATCCAACCTTTTCTTAAACACATCTAGGGACAGTGAATCCACCACCTCCTTGGGCAGCCCATTCTACTGAGAGATCACCCTCTCTGTGAAAAAGTTCTTCACACTGTCAAGTCTAAATCTCCCCTGACACAGTTTAAGACTGTGTCCTCTCATTCTATCACTGGTAGCCAGAGAGAAGAGACGAACACCCAACCGGCTACAACTCCCTTTCATGTAGTTTTAGAGAGTGATAAGGTCTCCCCTCAGCCTCCTCTTCTCCAGACTAAACAACCCCAGCTCTCTCAGTCGTTCCTCATAGGGCTTATGTTCCAGCCCCTTCACCACCCTCGTTGCCCTTCTCTGGACAAGCTCAAGGATCTCAACATCCCTCTTAAATTGCGGAGCCCGGAGCTGTACACTGTATTCAAGATGTACTAAGTGCTAAGTACAGGGGGAGAATTGGGGTTGTTCGGCATGAAGAAAGGAAAGCTTTAGGGAGACCTTAAAGCACCTTCCAGTAATTAAAGGGGTCTAAAGGAAACCTGGAGAGGGACTTTTTACACGATCATATAGTGATAGGACAAAGAGAAATGACTTCCAACTCAAAGATGATCTCTTTAAATGAGATATTAGGAAGAAATTCTTGACTGCGAGGATGGTGAAACACTGGAACAGGTTGCCCAGAGAAGTTGTGGACAGCCACTCCTGGAAGTATTCAAGGCCAGGTTGGATGGGGCCATGAGCAACAGGGTCTAATGAAAGGTATCTCTGCTCACAGTAGTGGGGTTGAAACAAGGTGATGATTGAGGTCCTTTCCAATCCAAACCATTCTAAGATTCACTAAGATAGCTGAATTTTGAGATACTCTGTTGTTAGTTTGTTTTCCAATCAAGACACAGCCCTTTACTAGTAGTTTTTTTACATAATTTTCATATCACAATAAGACTCCTTGATAAGTTCGTGGAAAGGGCTTCACCGAGCCTTTTGAAACACTAAATAAATCTAGTAAGATCCAACATCAAACCCTTATAATTATGATAAAAAGCATGTTAAGTTAAGGTTTATGAAAGCTACTGAGAAAATCAAGGGGAAAAAAATCAATGTTAAAATCTTGCTTTTATGCATTTTACTGGTAATTGGGTCATTAGAAGTAGTAGCAGAAGAACTAAGAATTGCACATGATTATTCTGCACAGACAGCAATATCCAAGTTTGGAAATAGCATCTTCACCTTGAACTCAGTGAAGGCTGTTAGAAAGCAAAAGTATTTTGTTGGATGACTGGAAAGTTAAAAATTGAGCTCAGAAGGTAAATTTTGAAGGGATCAAGAAAATTCTATATTAGAATTAAGTTTATGACACAAATATTATAACATGAATTAACTTTCTGCAAATATTCTTTGAATTTGACCAAAATGTATACATTTTTGAGAATATGTATTTTTACCATCAACTCCAGAGAAAATTTGTGGAAAGCCTAAGATAACAAATAAACACAAAGTAATTTACACCAAATCTCAGCTGTTTGGCAATTTTCCACTTCTAAAAAAAAAAACTAATGAGGACTTCACTATCTCAGATTTCACTATGAATATCTAAAGTGTCTTGAGAAAAGGTAATGTTCTCTATTTGCTGAATATATACTTCAGAGAACATGGAAGGAATGATTTCTGGAAAACACCTCTTTGGCCTGGAATTTTTTCTCAAGCTATTCTTTTCCAAATTTTATAGAAGATGTAATTTAAATGCTTGCTACAGAATGCTTTTCAATAATCTGAGAATAATTAAAACCTTTCTGTTGCTGTGATTAGTTCTATGCAATTCTTCACAGAACAATTGCACTGTCGACTTTGATAGTTCTTAAATAAGGAAATTCACCACCGGCCAGAAAGGCCACAAAGTCTGCACTTCTCTCTCTACAGCAGCAGAAAAGCCTGGAGTAGGCTGTACAACGTGAATTTTAACGCAAGCAAACTGAGACCTAGAGCACATTACTTTTCCAATAATCCTTGCAGACCAAGTGTGCATATCTCTGTTTCCCAATGGACCACTAATCTGAGGAGCAGATAAGAATCTTCCCCAAGGCTAAGAAGCAAACCCGTGGCAGAAATGGTGAAAGCACCTTGCGAATTTTGTTTCACAGACCTGTGTTTTAACACCCAGGCCACCTTCCACCTTCTTACTTCAACAGTGGTGAAAGAACTGCCCAGATCTAATTTGAGATAGGGTAAAACTATGAGACCATGACCATATTAAAAACCTCTGTTTTCTTTGTTACACTGCATTTTCAGGGACATGTTACTCCTCCAGTGGTTTACACTTTAAGAAGGTAACTGGTATAAAATTAAACCTCTTATATTAGTTAAAACATTTCTTTTCCCTGGGTGTTAAAAAAGAACATTTTGTTGTTTAAAAAAGACTACATACATAGCTGCATGAGAATGGAAAAATCTTGCTCCCACACTGATTGACTGAGCATCTTGTTAATCATTACAGTGTATCATTAATTCATTATTCAGCTGTAATAATGTGATACATTTTCCCTATGACATCTTAAAATATATACTGAGTATTTAGTGATTACAAAGTACTTTCAGATTACAATATTTTATCATGGTAAAGAAAAATCTAAAACAACATTATTTGATATCTAAGATGTGGCTAAAAGTTGAGACACAACAGCCATCATTATAAATGTTTAAGAACATACCTAAAGTCTTATACTACGTATAAAATTCATCCTGTTAAAGGACATGTTTTATGTTGTACAATTCCTCTTAGAATATCGATCTAATAAGCACCAAATGAGGCTGAAGACAATGCTGTTATAAAAAATGGAGAAAAATTATTAAAATGTGATAATTATACTGACAGTTTATATGCTCAATCTAATCAACCAAGCTTCCAATTTGTCATAATGTACACTCACTCATACATTATTGCTTAATTATAGCAACACTTCTATTTCAAAAGGCTGTCAATCATGCAAATGCCTATCATTTTTCTCTATTTGCATTTAAGAGATGTATTTTTAGTTCAGATCCAAAGCTCTCTGTGAACCTGAATTAACCCCAGCTCTTTCTTTTGTTCTCAGTGCTCATCCTTGTTTATTCCCTGTTTGCTATGCTAGTACTTGATTTTCTGCTTTACAGTTCATCTGCTGCCAAAGGGATTTTCGAATCTCATCTCTGTTCCTGAACTGTGGTCTCGGTAATGTATATGTTCTTAGGAGCTGCAGACCTCAACTTGAACTATTCAGATTTGTTGTGAATAAAGTAATCAGACAATCTTGTCTTCAGTTCTAGATTCATCTTATTAGTCCTACAGGAATGGGAAGAGAGCAGAGAACCTTGCCTTGCGTGTGTAGTCCTGCCAAAGTCAGTGGAACTAGCTATAGGCTACAAGATTGGAAAAAGTGTGAAAAGACATCTTTAATAAATACACCTCAACTTTCACATTCCAATACACATTGCACTCTGAATTGCTCTTTTTTCCTTTTTTGACATTTTAATAATATATCTTTGGGAATATCTGATCCCTTCTGTCCCCTGTCTTCTCCAACTTCATTCTAGAGCATAAATGGAAGAAAAATCTGGTATTTTATGAGAGCATAGAGCAGCACAGCAAGAGAAATTCTGAACAGGAGCCATTAGTAGTGGTAACAAAGAGAAAACTTAAGGAAGCTTAAGGAGTTGTTAAAAAACTTAAGGAGTTGTTAATAAACTTTGGGAGCACTAAGGCAGCAAGGGAAGCTGTGCAGTGCTACCAGAGGACAGTCTTTTGGTAAGTAAATAAGAAGAACTGCTCTAACATGATATTGCTCCAACACTGAAAATTAAACCCACCATCTTACATTTTGCCATCCTCTTGAGCTATATGTCAGACAGCATACAGGTAACACCAAGATGTACAAGGATCTAAGAATATCTGCCATTTTACCGTGTTGCTTTTCTGAACACAACCAGTTTGCAGCAGCCTCTGCAGATAATTTTAACCAGCCTGAGGGACAGATCTTCATTGTGAAATTCATGCAGGGAAAATACAACCATTTACATTAGTCAGTATTGAGACATCAACAACATACAATTTCTGAAAGAATTTATTTTTGTTTCAATTCAAAAGACGCTTCTTACTTCCTTCCAACCCCTCCCCACTTTGTTTCAAATTAAACAGTAGTATCTCAGTTTAAACNATCAATGTCTCTGGAGGTGTTCAAGAAGTGACTAGATGTGGCACTTAGTACTACGGTTTAGTTGACAAGGTAGTGGTCAGTAAAATGTTGGACTCGATGACCTCAGTGGTTTTTTCCAACCTTAATGATTCTGTGAGACTACAAAATGGCACCCCAGCTGGAATCACTCCTCTGTTCTAGGCAGCTGCCACTTTTCTGTCATCACATAACAAACATAACATAACATATGACATAACATAACAACATAACATAACATATCACAATACAACTGTGCTTTGCTTGCTTCTCTTACCAGTTTTCAGGAACCAAAGGCCTTCCAAGATGCAATTGCCATCAACTAATATCTGGAAACTCACAGCCTCTAGCCAATCATTACTTGCCCAAGTCCACAAGATGAGACAAAGTTGTTGCCTCTATGCCTTTTATATGTTTAAACATATGCATATTTCTAATTGATAATTGCTGCATGCTCTCTTATTCAGCTTACTTTCTTTTGGTCTTATATTTTTCTATCACATTATATTCTCTTAAAAATCTAATTACTTCTCATGCACATATTTCATATGCAGAACATAAACACATTCTATTTGAGATTTAAATAGCAAACAATTAAACAAAGAAACAAAAAACTAATTCAAAATAGCAGTTTAAGGTGGAAAGGAATTAAGAAAAGACAAAAAATGGCATCATGCTATGAAAAATGTCAAGTTATTCTTTGAATGTTGGCTCAGGAAAATCTCAATACATTTTTGGTAAATGAGGCATGAAACATATTCTTAAAAATATGGTGTCCAGGAGATAGTACTGTACGATATTTTATCCTAATGGGAATATATAGTACTTAAAAAAGCTTGAACTTTAAATCAAACATCTTGTGGAGGACATAGATAATTTATTCATTTTTCCAATATAACTTAGTATCAATATGAAGATGAGCTAGTAAACCACTTCTGGGAGTTTGCTTGGTTGAAGTCTGTTATAAAATTGGAGTGTGGATAACTCTTTAATTAGTATGCAGTCAATGTGAAGGATCTTCCTATATCACCTCTGCTTCTCCAAAACTTCTTATTCCTTGACTGGAGACATTAATGACCTGTTGAGTTAAGATAACCCCTAATGCTCCCACTCATGAAGATACACTACCTTTGATTCAGTACAATTATATGGGTGAAAAAACCTTGATAGTTGCTGTGCTTACAGAAAATGCAGAAAAAAAATTCAAAAAGGAACCCCACAGCATGCCTTTGACAGAAGCCAAATTTTTTAATATTGTACTTTATTATGAAGAAATGTATCTTCCCTATTTGACATTCCTTCTTACTTTAAAAGATATCTACAATATGTTTCTCCTGGGACAAGTTGTTGAACAAAATTTCACCCACCTCAAGCCAAACCAAATATGAGATGCTTTTTTTATAGAAAACAATGACAAAAAATATGTATCTCACATATATACCTATTTAGAGGACAGTAGTACTAACACTTATTCTTTAAATCCTCCACTGAAAACAAGAATGTGCAAGTCTTTTCATCTCTTGTGGAATAGCTTAAAAAATTTTGTTCAGATAATAGTAGATTACTATTACAAATTTACTATTCATGTCTGTAGGAAGTTCTCATGACAGACTGGATTCATTTGAAAAGGAAACTACCAGATCTTTTCTTCTGCTTTTTACTAGATTTCTGTGCAGGTCGTGAGGAAGAGGTAGTGA
Source organism: Pitta sordida (assembly GCA_013390025.1). NCBI lineage: Eukaryota > Metazoa > Chordata > Aves > Passeriformes > Pittidae > Pitta > Pitta sordida. The sequence continues at coordinate 39,307 of WEKX01000380.1, forward strand.
CAAATCTTTCCTAAACTGGCAAATCAATGTGCAGATACAGTACTTGTAGAGGTGCAATGCAGTTTCTTCAAAGATTGCCTCTGGAAGTCTTGTGTCATTTTTCTGGTCAATGTCCTTTACTTCCACTTGATAGAACAAGCAATTTTAGGAAGGACTCCAAATCTGGCAATTTTGCACTCGATTTCATGCTGACAGCTACAGTGTACCAACTGTTGATGCTACTTGGGTGTCAAGCACTTCTCCTGATTCTTCTTGTTATTCTGTAAGATAGGAGAAAGGTCACTTCTGTTTGGCTTTATCACGTGTTAAAAAACAAGCAAAGAATAATTCTTTCAGAAAAGAGGCCACAGCCTAAAGCTGACAAGCAAGGTAAATTAATTAGTTTATAATTCATAATTCTGTTTGAAAATACTTTGTTAAAGTGTTTGGTAGGACTGTCATTCTATCACACACATATTTACCCTTTTGCTTATCATTTGCAGTCTTTTCTGATAAATTTTTCTTTGTCTAAAATATGAATATCTAAAGATATGTAATGTGGAAGTCTGCTGCTCTAAAACCCCCTTGAACAAGGACCTGCAGTCACTTAGCTACTGGCAGCAGAATGTGGACACACTTTTTGCCTTCCTGACAAAAGCATTTGCCAGACCCCCACTTACCTCATTCCAAAAGCAGCAAAAACTTATAGGCAAATTTTTCCAAACTTTGCATATCAAATGAAGGAAAGCTTTCAACTGAATTTAAGGGTTTCCTACCTGCAGACCGGTAGAAAAATAATTTGTTCCAAGCTTCAGTGCCCTACAAAAGCAGACAGAAACCCTTCCTGGTCACTCTGCTTGGCCATTGCACAGGATTGACAGCAAGTGGCTGCAACACGGATCTCAGAGCTTCAACAGGATGTTTAAGTACTCGAGGTCTCTCAGCATTGTGCTTCTGTCTCAACAACATATTACATCAGTAACTTCAGAAAACCTTTCTCCTGAGTTTGAAACAACCAATGTCCTTTTATAATATGGACAAAAATTTCACAGGGTTCCTTACTTTTCTCTGATTGTTCATTAGACCATGTCAACACTTCCATGATCTTCTTACAAAGTAGCTCCTGGGTTCCTTCTCCGGGGTCTTTTTCCTGAGGAGAGTTGAAGCAGGAGCTTTTTCAACCTTCTTTTGTTTGGTTTTGGTTTTGGGGGGGGTTGTTGGTTTTTTAGTTTGTATGTTGTTGGTTTTTTACCAGACATTCACAAAACAGGCCTCCCTTGCTCTTAAAAAAATAATCTACTTAGATCACAGAACAAACTTCCTGACATCCTAAGCAGCAGTAGACCCGACATTTTCCAACAGTCTTTGGGAAATAAGCTATCGTGTTTTACTTCAAAATTAATGGAACATTACTAGGGACAAATTTTGCTCTTAAAAGGCCAATATAGTATATTTCATAGGGCTATGACAAATTATTGAAATAAGATGTATTAGTAATATTTAATGGAGAAACTTGCCCAGGACTTAAATCAAGGTAGTGTCATTTGCCCATGACATTTTTTATAACTACTTTACCTCACAAATAATAACCACGAGTATATTTACCTTATATTTCCTTTGAATATATGGCTTCCTACATAATCTTTGACACAGAATAATATAAAACTTATGCAAACTGGACACAATAGGAAGCAAGTAAGAGACTCTTTTTACTTATAACCATGTAGTAGGTGTAGTTATTCAGCCCGTGATTTGAGTTTCAGAAGAAAAAACTCACTCATCGCAAAGTAGTAAAATGAACATAATGATTAAATGAGAGAAAAAACCTATAAAATTCCTTTTCCTTTGGAATTTCCTCCAAATGAGGAGTGCACTCTGCTCGAGAGTACCCACCACAGTAATATCTAACTAGGACAAAATGGAAAATTATTGGTGGAGAACAAAGGAAGAGGTCCTAAGGACACACAAGTGACCTTGACTCTGCCCGTGGCTTGTAGCATGCAGCTGCTACGTGTGATTCTTGTCGAGAGAGGAAACAGAGCTGTGTACTCTCCTGGGGGAATATGTGTGCTGTTTATATACGGTGCTGAAAGGCAAGAGGGTGAAGTACAGCTAGTAGAGTGCTGGGGAGGATATAAAATGATTGAAGATGTGTGTCCTCAAGTGTGTAATAGGCTCGGTTGGGTTGAGGGGCTGGATGGGGGGAGGGAAAGAATTAAAGAATAGGAAGGCATTCCTAATGGGTTTTTTATTTTCTCCTCTGTAATCAACAGCACCAGAAGAGCTCCATCCTCTCCATTATGTTTTGATGTATTTTTTCTTTGTTTATACAAGTTTTCATGGTCATTTTTTTGTTACATATATAGAAGAAGCTACAGAAAGTTCTGTCTGTCTCATAAAAATCACATAGCTGCTACAGATAGCACAAAGTAATTTTACACTGAATTTGAATTGTCCTTATATCAATTTATCTGTCAGCTCTATCATTCTTTTGGTTGATGGTAATTTCTTAAAAACTTCTATGTGGGTTGCAGCTAATGAATAACAAGTTGAAAACAAGTTGATTCATACTTTTCTGTCTTTAAAAAAGTGAGGGTTTTGCAATTGTTACGACTGACATCTTTTCAGTGACTGCTGTTTCCTAGACGTCTTATATTTTTCCTGTGACTGTGTTCTTCTTTGGGAATGGCTAGATGAAATACATGGATTTTAAAGACTGAATGTGAAGTTTGGTTGGTCCAATGTCGTCTGTGCTATTTCCATGCCATTGGAGTAACTTTCATTTAAGTGTCAGCTTTAATGAGAGACTGACTTTTTAAGTCAAAAAAATTATGGAGGACACAGGTATGGCTTCCATGGCTGAGGAGAGGAAATGAACAACAGTGCAATGTTTCTACTTGCAGTGAAGAGAAGATTTGGCCAAAGGACTCTGAGGTGATGACAAAGTAGAATAAAACTTACTGATAAATAGTTGAAAAATCTACTGCAATTACTGTCCTGTGAATCCAAAAGTATTTTACTTAATACTAATGATCTTGATACTGGTACTGAACCATAACTAATGTTACAAATTTGCAAAAATTAAAAGAACATTGCCTAAAATATCAATGTGTCCTAACACCAAGGTCATTTGAAAATGATACGGCTCTTTCCTAGTTATTCAGGCAACCCAGGAAAGATCTTTTCCTTGCAGACTCTACCAAGCTTTCCACAGA
>WEKX01000380.1:47468-68455 GCA_013390025.1 Pitta sordida
AGTTCCCGTAGCCGCTCTGCCCTTCATCTAGCTCACAGCATGCCCCTTACCCTCTCAGACAGCTTGGTATGATGGATCTTGATGACATTTAGCCAGAATTTTCTTAAACCTTATGTTTAATTTAAAATCATCCATGGCTGCGTTCAGATGACTACTTCCCTGGTCACAGATATAAATTTGCTATCAATAAGGGTAGAAAAGGCAACTGTAAGTAAATTTCTTAAACTGTTAAGATTTATATCTGGTATTTCCCACTAAATCTGTAGTACTTTCAAACTGGTAGAAAACATAGCATTAGGACACACTGTTAGGCACAGCTGTAGTACCTTCCAATTAAGCACATTACAAATTTGACAAAGTCCCTCTGTGCACTAAATGATTTTTAAATATAATGTCCAATTTCCAGCGCATTAGGTAGGAAGGCATTATGCCATGGTATATGTGGTGAAATAGGAGTATAACAATGTCAACCAACTTGGTCAAGGACACAAAAATACAGACTATAGCCACTTTTTCCTGGAGGCTTATCTGGCAGATTCAAGGCAGATAGAAGATAAAAGCAATGTAATTGAATTAATTTTGGTTTTAAAAATGTTATTTTTGGTTTTGACAACAGTATTTACTTAAAAAAATTAAGTCTGTCATCCTTGGTAGAAGGTGTTCTATAGAAACCCATAAAACACTTCTTCAATATGGTCTGGAAACCCTGATACCATAGTCATATGGCATTGCATGGGATAAACCAGCCTTTTTCAACATAGCAGTTCATGTGGAGCATATTTGAGAAATAAATATCTTTCTTAAGCAGTGTAAGCCATACGCCATAGATTAGAAGTTTAGGATGGGTTTTTTTAGTAGCAAAATATATTAAAATATATTAAACAAATTTATGTTTTGCCATCAAAAGACAGTAATGGAAAATCATATCACACAGCAGCTTCTGCCCACACTCACTAGCAAAAACCATAATAGCATATGTTAATGTATACTATCTAATAGACTTTTAATTCCCTTATAATTTAGGGAGTTGTAAAGGGAAGGAAAAAATGTGGAGGAAGAACAAGAGGATATCAGTATTCAGCAAGAATACATTTATAATTTTTGAAGCTTTAATTTGTAGGGAAAAGTAAATTTAAGTTACTGCCAGAATAGCATTACCTTTACCACTTTTAAAGAAATCTTCACTATTCAAGTATAGAGTGGAAAACTCTGTGGAAGAGAATCTCCTGTTTTGAAGACTGATTTCCTAAAAAACAAAACAAAACAGAAAACAAAAAACAAGCCAGAGAAAAAAAAGACCCTACTTACTCTCCTGCCTGTCCAATTCCTCCAGGTTGATATCATGGCCAATTTGGAGAGCAGACTTTCACATGAAAGTGGAAAAACTGGAATTATTCATTTATTGAAGTACAAGAAATCGCCTCTCTCTCCCCAATTTTATAAAATATTACTCTACTGAGCTGCATCTGGGAAGAAAGTTAAGCAATCAAGCAATTTACACTAAGCTCTGTTTTACTGCATGCTTTGGAAAGTAGGCATGTCTAATATTATAAACATTCTGTCCAAAAATGTCCATAGTACTAAATTGCTACCAGGTTTGTTTTTAAATTGGTAAAGATATACGTAATTCTTATTTAAAATTATGTTTTAAAGTGACACAAAATACCTTTTGTATTTAAACATACATCATAGCTTTAAGCTGCAATGACTCTGGACATTCCTGTGCTAGGTGCAATATAGGTGTCAGAAATACAGTCTTTCCAGAGGCATAAATCATAAGTGTTTCGTTCTTAAGTATCCCAAATACCAGATCTTAAACCTGTCACCAGCGTTGGAAAGTATATTGGCCATAATGAAGCTCAAGCCAGTGTAATTTTAGAGAGAAAATTCTGCTTTTTACTGGAAAAAGAGAATTCATTCTAGCCTTTTGTTTCTTTGATGCATGGCAGCTCAGGGCTTTGGCATGTTAAAGAAAGCATATGTTAAAGTAATGTCAGACACCTTTGATTACAAGTATAGTGGAAAGGCTAGCTGGGCTGGAAGCACTGACCACAGCCCATGAAGGCATTCAATATTCTAGTTGTACTTAAATGTGTACTTTGAGATGGACATCTCATGCTTGAAGTTAAGGAATTCCTACATTTCACTGGAAAATTCTTTTTTAGAAATTACCTAAAGTCACTAGGACAAAAGCCACTCAACCAACATAAACCGAGTTCCATTTTAAAATCCATTACCAGTAGACAAAAGGCAGGAAAAAATAGAGCATTCTCCACCCGTTGAATACTTGTACAAACCACAGTATCACAGCATTAGCAAGGTTGGAANTTGCCCCAACATGGACAACACAGGCACAGCATTTCTGCAACATCTTTCAATAAGCTGATGGAAACCCAGAAAAGGAATCTATCCCACTGATCAGGAGATGTAACTTTTTACAGAGGTGAGCATGTAACGTAACACAAAGAAAACATCTTCTATTCCCTCAGTGCAAGCAGTAGTTTTTTGTTGCAGATAAAAAGTAAGGATCTTAACCAGATCATTATAATGGATGCACATCACTGGAATTATTAATCCCATTTTACAAAACCATTTGAACATATCTTTGATTTCCTTTAAGTCCTCAAATTCTTTTCTGGGTTAAGGCTCCGACAAGTATTATACGCACAGAATTAATTCTGGTTTATGTGTATTTGTGTGTGCATGAGTCACTTTGTTTAGGTCAAGTAAAATAAATGCAAAGACAAGCATGTTAGCAGCAAAGTGACCCTTTAGAAGTCCTAAAAAATTACTCTTGCAGTCCATAGTCCAACATTTAATAATGCTGAACTTGATAAAGGATCTCAGAACCTGAAAAAAGGAGATCTGAAAGGCACCTTTATAGAAAACAATTGATTTGCTTCATTTCATTGAAATGGCTAATGCTTTGATGGTTCATATTTACAATAGCTTGTCCTGTTCTTCAATGGAGTTGATATGTTGGAGTCTTTAACACCATAAACTTGATCAAAACTTCCTGGGTAATAAACAGAGCAGATTTAAAATGTGAGCACCCCCCATCATACTACTGCAGCCTATCTGTGTGCCAATTTGTGACTAAAGACATCAAGAAATGTGTTCTTCATGCTCAGGTGCCCTTGGTAGTTGAAAATAGTTCTGAGAGCTCAATATGCACACTGGGTTCAGAGTCTGAAAGACTTCAGAGTGGAAGATTTGACCTTCCGTAGCAAAGGCTGTATCTGGCTAAATCCATTACTGAAAGTAGAGGTTTACACACCTCACAATGCGATCTGGATTTTAAATTTTATCTGCCTTCAAAAAAAAAACCAACCTGACTCTCCAAACAGGAAGACTAAACACAAAATAAAACCAACCCCCAACTTTCTCCTTACCTTTCAGCAAAGCATAAATATCTTCCTACCATCCTAGAATTTACATCAACAGCCAAAGTTCCCCTGACCGTATCTGGGTGTGAGGTGACACAGACATATCGGGAGGTGAGGTTTGAGGAGTGATTGAGGGATTTGGCAGCAGAAAATGGAAACTTTGACTTCTCACTTTCAGGTTTGAGTAAGTATTAAGTCATTAGAGAATAACAACTTCCCCCCATTCAAAAAGCTGATTTTAATCCGGTGTGAGAGTTTCTGCCACTGCCACTCCCCGTCCACAAGTGCTCTGACCAAATATGTCACAAATGTACTCCCAAACAGTCCCTTCAAAGAGCTGGCTTGTGACAAGACATTCTGCTAAAATCACCCCTGAGAACTATCATTCCTGCACACTGTCATTCATATCTCATGACCACTGTGTCCCAGGGATGGGACATACTGGCAGGACCTCTAAGAAGTTCATCTCATCTCTCTCTCCTCATCCTGTCTGCTCAGTTAGTTATTAATTTGTCAAAACCTCCTAAACTATGGGATGAAATAATATATAATCCGTAGTCTTGCAATGCTGCAATAACAGTATGGCAACTGGATTTGAGAACTAGGTAAGTACAGTAAGAGCAAGGTTACTTAAAACACAAACTTTAATGCTGGCACATATCATTGACAATGTTTTTTTCTCACATTAAATTACAAGTAAATTTGAATTTTTAAGTGTTTATTAGCAACCTTATTTATGTTGAAGCTACCTCCTTGTTCACCATGTCAAGGATATTTCTGAGACTTAACAATTATAAACTATTAACACTAGAGAATTATAGTTGTAGTTCTTGTTGCTCTCAGGTTTCATTTTGTCACTTGCGTGCAGATCATTCAAGGCACATCTCAAAACATATTTTTAAGCATAGAGATATGCAGATAAGTGTCCAGTGTGATTTTTATGAACGCTCTTGTGCCTGACTCCCATAAAATTAGTGACTTTATAAATCCGGCTCAGAACTAGAGACTCCATCAAAGACATTTCAACAACTATATTTCTTTGCATGACTACAGACTTTTTAGACTTTCTGAGCAAAACTTGGCCACATTCAAGATATTCCCACTAAAGCCTATAAAAGAAGATTTCCCTTTATTCTTGTGTACTACTATTGCATTCAAAAAAAATTATAAAGGGATAGAACAAAAAAAAATGCAACTGGAAAAGCTAATAATAGCCAAAACCAGAGATGGTTTGTTCCAAAGTTTTGCCTGATGTGTTGCTGTGAAGGAGCTATGTGGATTAATGCTTCTAAAGATGAATTATCTTTTCTCTGATTGTCTTTTGAGTTCTCTAATTGCATGCATTCTTTTGGCATTATGATAGATTAGATCAAAGAATAGATTTATTTTGTTGTTCTTTTTCTTAAAGAAAGTTTTCTGCATTGCTGGAGATGAAAACAGGTTTGTTTTTCAGCAAGTGTATGTATCAGGTCTTCCAAAAGACTATGCTATTTCGTTTCTTAGTACAAATAAATATGTTGAATATTAGTAAAGGTTTTCATATAATAATAAAATCTAACTAAGAAGAAACACATAAATACTAGAAAGATTTATGACAATGAAATGCCCTACAAAATACAGAAAACATCTAATCCGTGTGAGTAGAATAAAGGGTTAAAAAATTGCAAGAATTCAAGAAGCTTAGATGACTTTGGAAACACAGATCAAAAACAAAGAGACTGGAAGTATAATTAACTCCATTACTGCTCAGTCAAATGAAAACAGCTATGACACCCCGTCTTATTTATGACAGCAGCAAATAGCTCTATTCCCTTGCTGGTTATTGCTGTAGGACAGCAGTGGTTCTACAGTAGGTGAAATAGAAACAAGCTGCTAATATTTATGTCACTAGATCAGGTTATGGATACAAGATTTATGCAAGAGTTCTATAAAAATATCTAAGTAGCTTCTATATCTTCCTGCAGCAATCCTTTTCCAACAGCAACCCAAATATCTCTTTATTAAGTACAATCCTATTCTCTGAGTAGTACAGTGGCACTGCTGAAGATGAGAATGTGTTTTCACTGCAAACCCAGTTTTGTTCACTCTAAAACATAAACAAAAAGCATTTTAGGTCTCAACACCACTCAGTTATTTGTAAATTCAAGCTCAACATTGTTGATCTGGAATGGGATACATAGAAACTTGGTAATAGAACTGTTTACTGTACTTCAAACAGCCTGTGCTTTTAAAAGTATGAAAAGCAAGGAATAAAAACATTTTTCAGTCTAAAACCATTACTTGATTAGAAAGTGTAATTAAGTCAGTTGCTATCTCTTTTGATATTAAAAAAAAAAAAGTAGGCAGATTTCCTAAAGCGTTTTTTTATCCTGCTTTAATCACTCTGCTTACTACACCTAATTGGTCTTCTTACTCAGACTAACTGCCCATTAAATAATGATTGAGAAATAAGATTGTCAATAACAGGACAGAAAATAAAGTGAGTAGGGTGTTGCATACTTCATTGCTAACCTTTTTACCCTCTACCCTGCTCATCAACCTCCCTCCTACCCATTTGTCTCCAGTTTTGATTCTGCCTGTACTCCCCAGTTCCATGGTGCGTTGACGCTTGCTCAACATCACAGTACCTACCTGCACCCCCACAGATGCAAACCCCTTTATTTCTCCACCTCTCTTCCGTTATGCACCAGGACTTTGTTCTCTAAGCACCTCACTTTGGTCCCATGTGGCCAGATCCCCTCTCAATAGCCAGAGGTTTTGGACATTCCTGGCATCCTTCCCAATAAAGTTCGTCTCCTCCGCTTACACCTTTGACCTCGCATCAGAGACCCAAGTGGCATATGGGGGCCCTAATCCCTCTCTTAGTGCAATAGCATATGTGCAAATGTTCCTTCCCCTTCCCAACATGATACTTTTTCTCTGATTTGTGGTTGTTCGACATGAAGAATATAATCAGGAACCAGTCTCTCTGGTTTGGTTATGCTGGAATACTTAATGATACTGTGCCACATCCCCAGGTAACACAGGAATAACAGAACAGCTGAAGCTGGGGACAAGGCATTTTTATCACCCATTTGGTTCTTGTGTTTTGGGGATTTTTTCCTTTTTTTTTCCCTATTTTTTTCTCTTTCAAAAAAATATTTCTCAAAAATCAACAGTGTTGATAGTAATCTCTGAGATTTGTTGTACCCACCATCTGCATATCCAAACAAAATGCCATCAAGATGACCATGAGGGTTCCAGATACAGGTAGAAACAAATTTGCTCTTTTTCTGCCAAACAAATATGTGGTTCTAAAAGGTTTAAGACTTCCTCCTGTTTTGTTTTCACTGCAAATAATGTGCAGAAATCCATTGAATAACTACATATGTACTTAGGGATTTAGTTATGCATGAACAGAGCACAGACCATGGTGTGCTTCCATATGGTCTCATCATTACACCTTTACTCAGCCTTTTTGCACCCGCCCACAAGAAACCACAGGCATCATCTCTCTTTGTGGCAGCCTTTAGCATCTTGTAACTGACTAGTCTCGAAGACATTTTTTGGTCCTGACTCTTAAAATTATTCATTAAATAGAGAACACAAGAGTGAAACTCTGGATCTGACAGAGATTTGAGCAAGACTCCAGCTGGCCTCAGCAGTACTAAGGCCAAGCTGCTGGCAGTCCTGTGGGCACTGGACATGCATAACAGTCATATTAAGACAACTTGGCATTGTCATTCTAACACTGAGCTGGTGCTTTCAGCTCTTCCACAACACAGATGTTTTTCCCTCAATTTGGCAAAAAAACTTATCCAAGTTTTGAGCAGCAGAGGTAATAGCTGCAGGTTTTATCTCCTAACAGGATGAATTCCCTCTGTGTTTACTTCCTGCATGATGGAGAAGGAGCTTTAAATGCCCATAGGAAATAAGGATATAGTAAACATATTTTTTAACCCTTCTCTTAGGGGATAAATTTCCTCACTCCTGCCTAGTACAAAGACTCAGACCCCAAAGATAATTTGTGCAAGCAATGTAAATTGAGAACATGGCAAACATATGCTTGGATTTAAACCACAAATCAAACTTTCCCAGACTTCATTGAGGTCCCAGATGATTTCTCTGCTTCCAGGAGAGACCCTGCATTTCTTGGCTTCCAGCCTCCTTGCAGCTGCAGCACAGCATCACCATCACAGCTGTGAAGGCAATGCATAGTGGTCAGCTGTGCTGGCAGGGCTGGGCTTCCCATGGAGCTGTTCCTGTGAACATTGCTCAGAGGGCTCTTGGACAAATGAGCAGAACATCCCTGGCAGCAAGAGACACCTGGGTCCTCTTTCTGCTGTGGTGTCACTTGGAAGACTCAAAAGTAAGGGGGTTCATTTTGGCTTTGTGGAGAGTATCAGATTCTAAAAATTATTTTGAAATTCTACTTTTATTTCTTCTCTGTGAGTTATCTCTTTTGTTGAAAGAAAACTGCAGCCAGCTGCTTACTCTGGCTTACTCTGACATGCCTGAATTCTTTCAAATCTTTGGTCAGGAGGTAGATTGTAAGACACTTGAGGCACCTGCACAGTGAGGACAGATATCCCTCGGAATTTAAGAAGCTCTGTTGGATGAACAGCTGTAGAAGTGCAGGACAGACAAGATACCTCAAAGGACAACATGGGCCCAGGTTTGAGTTACTGAATGAAGCTCTGGGAGCTGAAAACAAGCCCTGGGCCATTGTCACAGGAAAACACTCAACTCTTGCCTCCTACTAAAGGTTGTGGCCAAACTGAAAGTTTTTCTGGCATGGTCATGTATGTGCTGATACAGGAAACCTCATCACTATGTTGTTCTTGGTGTTTTGTAGCTTGCCTATAGAAGGACTATAAAGTTTCCTATATTATAACAAAATTAGATGTTCCTAACAGTTATTCATGAAGTGTTTGAGGCTACACACAATCAGCAGAGGAATAAAGAAAAAAAAAAATTTGTAACCTTTTGGCATATCTTCCCAAGTTTGGCCTACAACCTAAAGACAGGCAATGTTTAAAATTTTGAAACAAGAAATGCAGGTTACCCTAGTACAATTCTAGTGATCTTTCAGCAACATAATCAAGAGAAGAATGTAATCTATGAGGTATTCATATTTTTAGAAATTAAATAGTTCTCATCTTAAAATAAATATGATGCCATTTAATACTATTTATCTTGAGAATAGAAATACAATAGTACTCCAAATCAAAACACAAGACCTAGAATTAAATTTTAAAATCACATTTAAGACATATTGTACTTAGTTAAAATAACAGGTAAATGTCAGTTTGTATTTCTGTATAGGAAGTCTTTAACCTTCAAAACACCACAGAAATATTTTATCTTTGATATAGGGAACTGTATTAACTCTATTTTGTGAAAGATAGCAAGACATTTAATTAAGAGCTGTAAATTACTTATTAACCTCAAAATAAATTAATTTCTTTGTCTGTCCCAAGTCCAATCACTGAGATGGCAATAGTAATTAAAAAACAGGTAAACTGTTAAAAAAGTCCATAACTTAATATACATAGGCAACCTAAATTTTTAAGTGTGCAGCAATTGAGATATTAAAAATCACCACACTGATGAGATTCTGCTTTAAAGATGAGACCTCACATGCCAACATTCAACAGAGAATGATTTCTTAAAGTCGAGCCATAAACCCTAAAACTGGGTTTTCATGGCGACACTATAATTTATAATACTTCTGCAGTTTTCAATTATTCAGATGCCCATGGCCCAACAAATTGAATAATGAATGGAGTAATGAATTGAACCCTGACAAGATGATAACAGAAAATATTATGAGTAGTCAATACGCAGTGGAACATACTTACACAAAGATCCCTCAAAGAAATAACTTGTTTGAAGGACACATTTTCTCTTGAAATCCAGAAGACTTGTGGGAAAATGTGTGCAGGATTTGCCATTAACAAATAACCGCTAAAGGCATAAACCTGCAGAACAGTAGTATATTTCTAGTGACCGAACTGTGAATCATAATCATAAATAGACCAGTTATATTTTCTGTGGATGTAGGTTATGCATTTCATTATTGCTTTTTTTTTTCCTCCCTCTAATGCCACAGAGAGAGAAAAAGAATGGCCATATAAATTCTTAAACACTTTAGCTGCAGGCTTAGCCTTGGAGGTGTGATGATATTCCACAGATGCTAAAGCACACAGGTCTTAACAGCATTTAATACATTTGCATCCACACTGCAAGCCAAAAACATAAATAATAAAAATGATAAATATACTGTTCAGAAATGGTGAAGGTAATGCTCATTTGTATCTCCCAGCTAGTATTTAAAGGAGCAGCGCAGGCAGCCAGCAAATGCCACGTTAAAAATATTACACAAGTTTAAAAAAAATAAAATTAAATACATTAAAAATCCCCATACTTCATAACAAAAAAAAACCCCACCCCCCAAACCAAAAAACAGCCCAAAACCAGTTTAAAAGAAAGCACAATTCTGCATTAGCAAACAGATATGTAGTTTATCCCACATATTGAAATTTCATGAGACACTGACCACTGCTTCAAACTAAGGTAAAAAATACTGCCTTCCAAAAACTGCCCCCAAATTTTATGCAAAAAAAAAAAAAAAGCCTTTTATGGAAGTCTGGAAAAATATTGGACTAACTATGAGACAAAATTCCTGATTCCTTTTAGAGTAGCTTCAAACACAAAGCCAGTTATTTGTAGCATGTTTTGCTAGAACCCAGAGTTGGTCTTCAATGTTGGATCAACACTTACTGGTTTCACCCCAAAGACCCAAATAGCTGTAAACACTGCAAAAGTTGGAAATAACAGCTCCAGACAGTTTGTGACTAATTTGATTCACCAAAGAAAATTAGAAGACATCAGAAGACACTGAGATCAGTTGTATTTGGTTTTCCACAAACTAGGGCTAAAAAAAAAGAAAGAAGAGATTCAGAAGTCAGATTGTTTTATATTCAATACTCAGATATTACAATGGATTTCTCATCCCTCATGTGTGCTGAATAACTCTACCTCATGAAACTGTTGGGAAAGAGGTGTGTTTATTTCTAAGAAGTAGTGAAAGAAACTGCCCATTTCCAGCATTCTGAAGAAAAACACCAGTAACGTAGGAACCAGAAATCAGGTAGCATAATCCACCTTTCAGTAGCATCTCTGGGTGCTCTGTCCTATATGGACACCTCTAATGTGCAATAAGAGTTCATCAAAAAGCAGCAGCAATTGCAAAAAATAGATCCATACTTCTGTCTCCTTTACGGCTCAGTTTCTGCCACATGGCATGCTAGCTCAGCCCCCTTTCAGAAGCCCCCACGCTCTCAGGTTTGTATGAACTGACCCTGGACCACCTTGGTAATGGGTTGTAGCTAGGTTACACTGAGCCTAGACCATGCATGTAAACCTCTCCCTTCTTATAAATTTGAAGTCAGCTCTCAACACTCCAAAGACCCTGTTCTTATGTCACAGAGAAATTCAGATGTCTGCTGTAATACTGTAAATCCGTAATTCACTACATGGATGGAAGAAATAAAGACATATAAATATCCAAACTGTGTGTATATGATATTTCTGTATTGTTTCCTGTCTGAAGGAAAAACAGGCATATCTGGAAGTTTAGACTAGCACTAGCATTGAAAAGGCAAGTATGTTTTAAGAATTAATTTGCTTTGAAAATGAGATGCTGCAACAAAATCACTGTAATTACACTTAAAAATCCTTATTATTTTGATTTCAGCATGTTTGGCACCCTGCTGATACTACATGACCTCCAATCATATTCTAAATATCAAATTGCACCATTTGCCTTTCCATTTTTCTTCAATAACTTTTTTTTTAAACAGGTCTGTCACTGTTCTCTTTCAATTTTTTTCTACTATTTAACTCATCAGCTGTGACAGCTTGCAATGCTTATCAGATCCAATTTCCCATTACTGAAATCATGATCTAGCCATAAAAACACATTGATTTGTGTTTACTGATAATATTTTACACCTTAAAGCACATTTTCCTCACCAAAAGAATGATTTGGTGCTCAGTTCTGTCATCTTAGCTCATACTGAGCTGCTCCAGTGAAGCCAGTGGAATGTCGAGACTCAGTGTAGCATGGGGATATGATTCTTAACTAAAGAGAGAAACTTTTGAAGAACTTTATTTAAATTATTGCTATCATTCTTAAGCTCAACTGCTAGTGAGGGCAGTGGGAACTTCTCCAGAGAGAAAACCTAGTAACTAGTTTTATACAGGCTTAAACTCTGCTCACCTTCCTTCATTTTTCTTCATCACAAAACAGCTTTGAACTGAGGCACAAAAGAGAAAGATATGTAGGGCTCTTGCAAAGGGTATGAGAAAGCCCTTTGCAAAAATTTTGATCTGGAAATAGTTTATGCCTCACTTGAGGAAAAGTCACCTGAACAGCTGTTCTACAAGTGATGCTTCACCAGAGATCTAAATTTCATTCTGGTACCACCAGTATAATCTCGGTATGGTGGAGCCCTTCCCCCAAAAGCTGGGGATTTTAAGGGAAGATTTAAATTAATAATTTTTATATTTTATTTTTTAAATTTTATATTTTATATTTATTTCTACAGCACATGCACTGCTAAAACTTTCTTTCCAAAGGCATTTTCTTCAGCTGGGGCCTGTGTTTGATATTCTTCAGATTTTTTTATAATAGACTGCTTTTCTTTTTGTTAAGACAGGTCCCTTAACAGGAAAAGTACCTCCATGTCTTCATCACTACTTTGTATCTCTCATCCTTTGATGTCTTCAAGAAATACACTTCCTTCATTAAAAAAAAAATCAGTCATATGTAGATGGTGAAGAGCCCTGAGAAAGGCTGTTGTCTTTACTTACTTTGAGGCACAAGAGCACATCCGCTGTGAAGACAGTCTGTGAAAGCTAGGGCTGTTCAGCCTGGAGAAGACAAGGCTTCATGGAGACCTCATAGCAGCCTTCCAGTATCTAAGCGGAGGCCTGCAAGGAGCCAGAGAGAGACTCTCCATCACAGCTGCAGTGATAGGACAAGCAGTAACAGGTACAAACTGAAAGATGGGAAATTTAGGTTAGATATACTGAAGAAACTCTTTACTGTGAGGGTGAAGAGGCATTGAAACAAGGTGCCCAGGGAAGTTGCCCCCATCCCTGGCTGTGTTGGATGGGGCATTGAACAACCTGGTCTAATGGGAGTTGCCCCTGCCCATGGAAGCAGTGTGAAAACCAGATGATGTTTAAGGTCCCCTGCAACCTAAACCATTCTATGATTCTATCTGTACAACCTGTACTGTCTGAGTCTCCATTAAATAGTTTGGGTTTGAAATTGCTCATAATTTTAATATAAAGGTCATTTGTTCTATGCCTTAGTTCACACATTAGCAATAAGAGGCCAGGCACAGGATTAATATCTAAATTCTGTTATGGTTACTGCTCAAAAATTCCTCAAACATGTTGGCCTTTTGACCAAAGAAATCTTGGAATTATAAAATTCCTAGTTTATTATAGTTTCAGTTATCTCTTTGCAATAAATCTGCATCACACAAACTTAGTTCCTCTTAGGGCTGGCACAACTTGCTGCTCATGTTTCAGAACAGCAGCATCAGAGCAGTTCAGTGCTTCTTACCTCCCCATACACCACAGAGCAACATTTATGCAAGCAGCTCATGCTGATGCTAATATAGGGATTATCAGCATAAATCCACTGCTCAGTATGGGAATAACTTCTAATTTACCTATCAGGCTTCTAAAAGCTCAAAGCAGAAACTGTTCCTGAAACTGCTACCTTATACAGCAGCTCGGTTTTCTTGAAGACCTAAAACACTATATGAACTCCACAAATCAGACTGGAGCAGCACCTCTGCTAAATCTCAGCTATGTGAATTACATGTGGCTCACTTAAAAGCATTGCCTGAGAGGCTAACCCAGCTAGTTCAGGACGACACATCACCTCTCTTCACACTTGGCCCCAGGATACTGCACCATGGGGCTGGGCATGGCCGCTGTATTCCCTCACAGTGCTGGGGAAATATATGCCTCCTTTACTTGTTTGATGGGGAAATGCTGCAAAGCACATAGGTATCCCCATAAAATGAAAAGGCTTGTTAAAGTCAGATGTAATTTAAAACACTTTTCAACATATCGATTTTTAAATTTCTATGAGGAAAGGTAAATGCACAGCTGTACTGATAAATGTTGCAAGTACTGAAGAAGGATGTGTGGCCATGCTCAGAGCTAAACACTAAGGCAACATTTGTGGATGACTCCAGAGATGGGTGGGGGAGACTCTCCAAAGAACTCAGGATTTCACTTTCTTTGGTTGAGCTCACCTTTGCTTTGATTACACAGAATTACAAAGAATTACTATNTTACTGATTAATCATCCCTAGTTAGAAAAAGAAAAATTACTTCAAGAGTTCCTGAAGATAATCCAAAGGGTATGGGTCATGTTGCTTTCAGTAAACACACA
Source organism: Pitta sordida (assembly GCA_013390025.1). Classification (NCBI taxonomy): domain Eukaryota; kingdom Metazoa; phylum Chordata; class Aves; order Passeriformes; family Pittidae; genus Pitta; species Pitta sordida. Next base: position 61,317 of record WEKX01000380.1, read on the forward strand.
TACATTGATACTCAGACTTACACAAAAGAAACAACAAAATAACAAACTTTTGGTGTAAATCAAATGTAAACAAGAGATGACAATTTGAAATTAAATAAAGATTTGCTCTTTCTTCTACAGACCCACACTCAGTCCAAGGTTGTTACTTATCCTATGCCTTTATCTTCCAATAAACATCCCCATTTACTGAAAGCGGCTCCAGTAGCTGTTAAACCTATAGTGCTTTCATGGCAAGACAAATTCACTTACGAAAAAAGATTGTGATATTTTTGGGGAGGGTGTTGGTTTGATTCTGGTTTGGGGGGAAAAATACAAGGAGATATTTTCTGTAAATACTGAGAGTGCCTGTCAGTAGATTATTTTTACTGCATACAGTCCTAGTATGAGTCAGCACACCAATGAGAGTCCACTTCTTGAACAGACCAGACTTTGTGGTCCATGTCCTCCAATGGTAAGATATGTCACAGTCCCAAAAGAAGTCTACTCCCCTGGAAGTCCCTAAATGTCATTTGAGCTTAAATATCAAATAAACCTGGTACAGATATTTTGCACAAGTACAGTGAGCCCCCGCGTATTCGCGATCCGCTATTTGTGAGCTTCAGTATTTGCGGGTGATTTTTCCGCAAGATGTGCGACTTATGTTAGGAAGCGTTTTTTCACAGAGAGAGTGATTGCATATTGGAATGGACTGCCCAGGGAGGTGGTGGAGTCACCGTCCCTGGAGGTGTTTAAGAGAAGACTCGATGAGGAGCTTAGTGACATGGTCTAGCTGGGGGGTGTAGGGCTGGATGATCCTGGGTCCCTTCCAGCTCGGAGTGGCCTGCTAGACTGTGAGGGAACTAGGTTTGTGTTACCGCTCTGGGATGTGCTTTCAGTCTCTGCACAGGTGTTAGATGGTGAATTGGACTAGATGATCCTTGTGGGTCCCTTCCAACTCATAATATTCTGTGATTCTGTGTGATTCTGTGACCTCAGCACATGCTCAGAACGTACNAGGCGGACCAGACCCAACAGCCCGCGAGTAACGGGGATTCACTGTATTAGTATCATCAGGATCTAACAATATCATGCATGTAATTTATCACAAATTTAAAGCATTTCTGTAGGAACTTCTGTTTTATATTATCAACACATCACTGGTGAAACTGGTGGCTTACACAGTAGAGCAAAAAAATGAAAACTCCACAAAAAAATGCAAGCGTCATTTAAAACTGCAGAAATGGTTGTAAATATTGAGTTACTGCCTTTCTAGTTGTTACAGAACAATGAAACACTAAACCATATTTTATTAACCCATAGCTTCTACCATAGCTTCTCTTCCATGAGATTGTCTCATGTTTCATTTTATTAACTCTGAAAACATTGCTGGTGGTAAATAGAAAATAAGAATCAGTTTGTTTGTTTGTTTTTAAATCATGCCTCACAGTTAAATTTACTAATTTAGTTTAAACTGCATTACTTCAAAGCCTAATGTATAAAACAGCTTTAAAATGCTAAGAGAGACCAGGTTGAAGAATGTTTTTGAATTATAGAGCATACTGACTTGATCTACTGGACAGTCAGCTCCACTCTGTGAGAACTTCGTTTCTAATAGATTATACATATTTATAACATAACTCAGAAAAGACTTCAAAAATGTGTACATACAAAGTTAAATGTGTATATACAGTTCTGCTGGACTCTGTGGGATTCATCTGCACCTATTGAGCATTTTGCTGGATGAGAGCTGTGCAAAATATTAACACCTGGATTAAAGCATAAGCATCCATAAAATTAATATCTAAATCAAGAGGGTAACACAATTCTAACTGCATTAAGCACTTAGATAACACTATGTACTTGGAAAATCCCATATGGTAAACACATCCTGCCATATAGCAGTAAATCACCTAGGATTAGGTGTTTTATGTATCTACACATTTGGTACTGAAGTGAAGCTGTCTATTTAGAAGGTCAAAACTCAGACAAGTACAGGAGTTCCAATACTAAGAAAGGCAGCTTAATAAAATTGGAACAGTTTATGTTGGGCTTGCTGCAGGGACAGCAGATGTTACATACACTGTGGTTCCTGAGATCTGAGATGGAGGCATTGCTCTGTTAAACACTATTCTGTTCTGCCGTGAAGAACACAATGCTTAAATGAGCAAGCAAAAGATGGTCAGAGCAGAAACTGAGAGACAGACAAGCAGACTTGCAGACAGACAAGATCTCAAAGCAAAACAGTGTCGGGGATGTGGTTGGAATCTGCCTGGGAGACGAACATGGAAATCTGATGGACAACAAAAACTATTAGTTTTGGGGACAGGGATCAAAAGGACATGTGAGCACCTTTAGCTTCACTGAACACCATGCCTAGAATCTGGTTCACAGCTCTCCCACCCAAATTCCTTAAGCACAGTCTTGTAAACTGTATGACTTATGGGAAAGGCAAGAAAGTCCTTTAGGATTTTATGAAGGAATGCAACTTTAAGAATGAGCTAGTGAAGGCACATGGGCAGGCGGTCCCAATGTCCCAAAAGATGTGTCGGAGGGGTAGAAGGCCGGCCTGGATGAGCAATGAGCTCCTGAAAGAACTTGGGGATAAAAAGAGGGTGTACGGCCTTTGGAAAAAAGGGGAGGTAAGTCAGGTTGTGTTTAAGCAAGTTGTCTAGTCATTAGAGAGGCAATTTTAGAGAGGCAAAAGCCCAGATGGAACTCAAACTAGCTGTTTCTGTAAAGGACAACAAGAAAAGTTTTTATGAATACCTCAACAGCAAAAAGAGAGGCTGCAACAACCTTCATTCCTTATTGGATGCACAGGGAAATATACTAACTAGAGACGAGGAAAAGGCGGAGATACATAATGCTTTCTTTGCCACTATTTTTAACATTAAGACAGATTGCTTACAGGACAACTGGACTTCTGAAGTGGAGGAAGGGGTAGCGGTGCAGTATAACCTCCCTGTAATCCAGGAGGAGGTAGTTAGAAACTTGCTGAGTGACTTGGATCCTCACAAGTCCATGGGACCTGATGGGATCCATCCTAGGGTGATGAAAGAGCTGGCAAATGGATGAGGGAATGGAGACCACCATTAGCAAGTTTGCAGATGATAACAAGCTGGGGGCAAATGTCGAACTGCCAGAGGGCAGAAGGGCCCTTCAGAGGGACCTTGATAGGCTAGAGAAACGGTCAGATTCCAATAATATNAACTACCTGAAGGGAGGTTGTAGCTGAGTCAGTGAAAATCTTCTCTCTCAGGCTGCCAGCACGAGAATAAGAGGACATGACCTCAAGCTACGCCAGGGGAGGTTTAGACTGGATGTTAGGAAGAGCTTTTTCATGGAGACAGTGATCCCTCATTGGAATGGTCTGTCCAGGGAGGTGGTGGAGTCACCATCCCTGGAGGTGTTTAAGAAAAGACTCAGTGAGGAACTCAGTGACATGGTTTAGACGATGGGAGGGTCGGATGGATGCAGCATGGTGCCCATGGTTCCATGTTTGTGGGTTCAATCCCTGGGCGGGCATTTGCTTGGGAGTTGGACTAGATGATCCTTGGGGTCCCTTCCAACTTGAAATAACCTGTGAACCTGTGAACTGTACAAATAACTGAAAAAACTGTGTAGACTAGTTACCTTATCCAAAATGAATACACTTGTGAGTTTTTTCCTCCTTCTCTCCCGGGCAGACTATTGAGCCAAGGGAAGTATCCTTTCTGGATATTCCAGAAAGTCACTCTCTGATACTTGAAAGCCCTCTATCTGACCCAGCAAACACATGCATTGTGCTCTTCACCTCTCATTTCACACACATGTGCTGGATAAGGCCTTCTCTTATTATGGAGACAGAGTTCAGTGCTGAAGGACTCCAGCTTGAACAAAGAAGACTATCGTGATTTTTGTGGGATTTACTCAGAGCATTTAACATCCTCCCTTGCTGCTCTTCCAGGAGGTCAGACTTCAAGAGACAACAATAAAGCACAAACCATAGATGCATTTTCATATTTGAAAGGTATTTTTTAAATAGTAAAACAAACCAGAAAGCTGGAGGAAAGCAGAGGTAAAACTTCCTCTCTGATCATTAGTGTAAACCCAGTTCCTGGAACATTATGGAAAATTAGTAGCTTTTAAGTAAGGGCTTTTAATTGCTTAATCTAAGTAATGTGGACAATGGCATACGTGTTTTATTTTAGGGTCTATCTAGCCCACTCAGAAAATGTAATAGACCTAATTTTCATTTAGTATAGGTCTGTGCAGTTCCTAAAACATCTAAATGGCTATTAATTTAATCAGGTAATTTAACTATAGCTCTAGAAAAGGCCACCAGCTAGTTGTCACGCAATGATTATGAGGATGACATTTCTATCCCATGATGCCAGAGGCAGACTTTGATACATCATTTTCTTTTTGAAGGTTAAACTCAGATAACCTGCCTTTGGCATTTAATTAGCTACATATTAAACACTCTTTTAATAATAAAATGATTAAAAATTTTATTGCTTCTCAAATGAGGCCCTTTTAGATAGATTTAATGACTTGGTTAGAGCACTGTAGTTTGTGAACCAAACCTTAGTTAGACCAGTATATAGTATAATGATATGCTTTACAGCTTGCAAAATCTGTATTTTATTCAAATGACTGCCATAATCATTTTGGGTAAAACTTATAATGCATTCTTCTGTATTTTTAAGTCTAACTGTTAAATGTCATTGAAAAGTAACTGAGAACCAACTTATTTCAGGATTTAAAGAAATGATCAAATTCAGGTGGTTACATTAAGCTGTAGTAGGATTAATGTACTGTATTTGACACATAAATTGTTTACTGTTTTACAAATCCTTTTTCACAGTTCAGTATCTGTAAAAAAACCCACAATCTCATGTTCAGGTAGCAATGATAAAAAAACATGAAGTGGCTGGTAGTCTCCACTCTTTATTTGGTATAAAAATGTTAGAAATTTAATCAAAACTGACACAAAAAAAGATAATATTTTCCCATTACCTGCATGGTAATAATATTTTGCAGTGTCATGACTGCAAAATAGCTGTAAAGATAATAATTCTATGGGCTGTGCCCACAGAGCAAATAGTACTATAAGGCAAAGCAAGTACATGGCATTTAAGAATATATATATTTTATGTCTGTATGCATGTAGATTTCTCTCTATACTTAAACCAAAAAAGTACCTACCAATTAGGGTAACTATTAAAAGCTCACATTTTTGTGGCCAGCAGTTTGGCTTACCAAAATCTCATCCCCTTCAAAGCCAGAACCAGGTCATCTCCACACAGGCAGTTAGTTACTGGCAGAGACACATAATATAGGAATCAACCTACCATCCAGTCCCCTTAAAAGTGATCCCTTAGCGAAGAAGTACATTGTCAGGACAGCTGGATAAAGAGAGAAGTTCATCTCCAGGTCTGTCAACCTAGCACTTTTCATGGGCATAAAAATGAAGGAGAAAAAAAAAAAAGAGCAAACTCAACAAAGAACTGAAAAGTTGTGCTTTGAAACCACACACCATGTTTCCAAACCTTTGAAATATGTATTTCTCATTGTTTAGACCCTGCTGGGAAAAAAAAACAGTCTTTCCTCAAAATCCTCTCAATCCAGCCATGACAAACTAAAAGCCAGAGTCTTTTTAAACCTGCCTTTCAGAGATAGGAAGAACATATTATTTCATTTGCCAAGATATATTTGATAAAGGAAAAGTGGGAGACCATCAGGATTGTAGTTATGCCCTTTTAATTTTCAAACTGCTTTAGTCCCTGTCCAGGTGTAAATTAAGGTGATCTACAAGTTACTCTGCTTACAGTCACAGAATCACAGAATATTCTGAGTTGGAAGGGACCCACAAGGATCATCAAGTCCAACTCTTAACACTGTCTCTTTGGTGAGAATTGAACCCAGGTCTCCCACACAACAGGTGGGGACACTTACCACTGTACTAAAGTGGAGTCTCAGTGCAAGTCACAGTGACTAGAGTTCTGCTTCTCTCTGCTCTTCCCATGTCTCCTATGCCAGGGCAGGCATGCACTGGTGTCCTCATCACTGACATCCACACAATTTGACACCTCAGTTTGATACAACACACCTCATATTTACAGGTCAGGGCAGATGGTTTTGTCAAGGCCATGAGCATGCCAACAGGCTCTAATTGCCCTGACCAGCCTCTCATGCCGAGTGTACCTGCCTTTGGGCCTTGGTGGTACATTGCTTTGGCATTGTCCACTGGCCTGCCTGAGTTGTTGGTTGACCCTGGTTGCTGTTGTCAGACTAAGTCTGCTCCTGTTGTTCAGGTATTGTGGGGCTGAGAAATCTCTGACTGAGTTTCCCTCGCTGTTACCGTTGCCTCTGGTCTCAACTGCCCTCGGGAAGCAGACGACTCCTGCTGTTCCCTGGCAGGTTGCTAGTCAACACAAAATGTTGGGGTTTGGGTTTTTTTTTTGGGGGGGGTGGTTGGTGGGGGTTTGTTCAGTGGTTTTGGTGGCAGGTTTTGTAGCTTTGGTTTTTTTCACTGGGAATATCTGTACAACATAACACGTAGAAATAACTAAAATATAATGAAAACAATGAAATAAGTAATGAAGCCAGCATAGTATTAAAAAACACTGTATTAAAATGATACTTTTAAAAGGGCTAGAACATCACTGTGAGAAGCCTGGCCAGTATGGCTCCTGCTAACTTTTAAGAGTTACTGTCGATGGTTTCACAGGTACACAGGTTATTTCAAGTTGGAAGGGACCCCAAGGATCATCTAGTCCAACTCCCAAGCAAATGCCCACCCAGGGATCGAACCCACAACCATGGAACCATGGGCACCACACTCCATCCATCCGACCCTCCTATTGTCTTAGACCATGTGACTGAGTTCCTCACTGAGTCTTTTCTTAAACACCTCCAGGGGTGGTGACTCCACCACCTCCCTGGACAGACCATTCCAATGAGGGATCACTGTCTCCATGAAAAAGCTCTTCCTAACATCCAGTCTAAACCTCCCCTGGCATAGCTTGAAGTCATGTCCTCTTGTTCTGGTGCTGGCAGCCTGAGAGAAGAGATCCACACCCACCTGACTACAACCTCCTTTCAGGTAGTTGTAAACAGCAATGAGGTCACCTCTGAACCTCCCCTTCTCCAGGCTGACCAACCCCAGCTCTCGCAGT
>WEKX01000380.1:68560-147502 GCA_013390025.1 Pitta sordida
CATAAAAGGAGATCAGGTTGGTTAGGCAGGACCTACCTCTCCTAAATTCGTGCTGACTAGATCTAATGTCATGGTTATTTTGCAGGTACTGTGTAATAGCACACAAAATTTTCTGTTCCATGACTTTGCCCGGGACAGAGGTCAGGCTGAAAGGTCTATAATTATGCGGATCATCTTTCCAGCCTTTCTTGTGGTTGGGTTTCACACTAGCCAATTTTCAGTCATCCAGTACCTCTCCGGTAAGCCAGGACTGTTGGTAAATTATTGAGAATGGCTTAGGGAGTTCATTTGCCAGTTCTTTCATCACCCTCGGATGGATCCCATCTGGTCCCATGGACTTGTGAGGATCCAAGTCACTCAGCAAGTCTCTAACTACCTCCTCCTGGATTACAGGGGGTTTATATTGCATCCCAATTCCTNTCACCCCTACTCCTTCCTCCACTTCAGAAGTCCAGTTGTCCTGTAAGCAATCTGTCTTACTGTTAAAAACAGTGGCAAAGAAAGCATTAAGTATCTCTGCCTTTTCATCTCCAGCTACTCTATTCCCCTCTGCATCCAGTAAGGAGTGAAGGTTGTTGCAGGCTTTTTGCCATTGATGTATTTATAAAAACATTTCTTGTTATCCTTTACAGAAACAGCTAGTTTGAGTTCCATCTGGACTTTTGCCTCTCTAATTTTTCTCCTGCATGACTTGGCAACTTCCTTAAACACAACCTGACTTACCTCCCCTTTTTTCCAAAGGCCGTACAGCATTATGCTTGTGTATAGGCATTCCTAACATGCTCCCTTTCAGCTTTTTTAGGTCAGACCTAATTTCAATATTTAAGATGTCTGCATACCTAATTATATGATATCTGTAAAAGGGTAAGAGGTGCTTTGCACCTCACTTGATGCTTTCAGCACCTAACCCATGAGACGAGATGAGATAAAATTTTAGAATTGCTGCCCAGATAACCCAAAGGTGGTATCATATGTTGCGTTTACATTTCTTAACCTGGACAAAAGTGTTGCCACAGAGGACAACCGCAGAAATATTTCTAGTAGAAATTATAGTGGATATGTCAAAGGAGAAAGATGAGGTTATGTGCTCTTAGGCAGCTCTTACAAAGACAAATGGAAAGCATGTAAAATACAGTTGGCCCTCTTGCACTTCATGCCCCCCATATTGTGGCTTCACATCGTAGTGGCATGATTTTGTAGCGATGAAGGAAGCCCCTTTTTGCAGCTGCACATGTGCAATCTAGCACGCATTACTATTCAATTAGGCAGTCATGAATATGCAAATCAACCCTCACAGCCGCGACGGCGACTCGGTCGCTCTAATTGCCCCATCCCAGGCTTGGCGGCCATGGCGGCCCCACCACTCCACTTGCCCCATCCCGGCCACGGTGGCTCCATCACTTCCCCAGCCCCCCAGCATGGCTGCCACGGCAACCGATACACAGCAACACAGGGCCGAAACAGCACCGGTGAGCCGTCTGAGGGTGCGGGGCAAATTTGCATATTAATGAGTTGCCATTCAACACGGAAGTAGGGCTTCGCAGGACGCAATTAAGACCATGGGTCTGTGATATAGGAGACCCAACTGAACAACCATTTCACTACACCTCCACTTTTGTAATATGCTGTCAAGCCACTGGGAACAAGAGCAACATACCAAGAACTAAAGGTTTTGGAGGCTATTTCTTCTCAGAATTAGTGGACTGGTTGCTTGAAGTGACAGTCTATTACTGGGGTGATGACACTCACATTGTTGCCTTTGCATCACCCTTTTGTGAGGGGTGGAGGAAAAAAATCTCTCAGTTTGTCTTCAAGCAGGTAGAGTTTTCAACATGAACACAAGAAGATGATGGTACAGAAGAAGACATGCCAATGACTTTTTTTAGTGCTAGATCTACAATCAGTAGAAAAAAGAAAATGTAGTCTTTCTTGAATTCTTTTTCAGTATCATTCACTTTAAACATTTCTGACATTTTTAATCTTTCCAGGATGACTTGTTTTCTGGGGTTTTTGTTGTGGAAGTTAAATCTTCCCTTTCAAACCACCTAACTCTGCAAACTATTGTTACTTGAAAGCAGAGGAATAAAATAAGCATCAAATCTGTCTTAAAATGCAAATGCCCTCTTCCAGTCATGTGTGTGCCTGCTCTGGGAATATACCCAACCTCTGCAAAAAATATCACTTTCCATATTCTCATTTTTCTTTGTGACCAATGACTATCTCTTTTCTTATGTTACACTTCTGTGCCCAGTTATTCATTCTCTGCTTTTTCATAGCAGAAAAATCTGTGATCTTAACATCATGGGGTGATACTCTAGTGTATTATTTTGCTATGCATCCATGCTGCAGGTGAAGTAGTGAATGAAGAACATTCAGGAAACATTCTCTTTTTACTCCTGTTTTGAAATTATGCAGAATTTTAACTCTTTGAAAACTACAAAAGGACTTCCTAGTGTGGTGGATTATATGGCCAAGGACTAAATCTATACTCAAATGGAAATTTTTAGCCCTTATGCGCCTCTTGCAGTGTCCATCAGGACTAGTTAATGCAAATGCTGGTCAGAAACTATCCTCAAGCAATGCCACCAAGCAGATACTTGAGTAAAAGCTTGACTTCAGGAAAGACAATGGGAAACCTCTACCTGCCTGCAGTGATGCTCCCGTTTCACCCAAATTATGCAACTACATCAGCTATAGCTAAGTCAAAGGTACTGTATTAAGGGTGCCATATTAATGGTTAAGTCAAGGCAGTCACCTGTTGCAATGAAATAAAACTTCTCCCTTTCTCCTAGGCATGTGATCCTACACTCCCCAATACCCTGGAGAAAGTTTTCTAGTTGCACAGTCAGCTGAGCTGGCTCACTAAAGGAACTGACATATCGCAGGGTTGCCTTAAGGAAACAGAACTGTGACAGTGGATCTGGAAATAAAGTATACTGCACTCAGAAACNAATAAAGTTACTAGGATTCTAAATTTACCTCCAAACTCTATATGACTTTAAAAAAAGAGTAATCTTTGAAACCCAGAGACAGGTATCACATCATTTGCAGAAGAGTATTTGGTTTCCTACTTCATTTTCTATATATAGAAGATCCCCTTCCCACTCTTAAACCATTTATCATACTTTTATTTGCTTACACTTTTTCTTTAGGATGTAGAAAGTTCTTGAATGGTGAATATACTTGATATGTACTTACTTATGAAAGGGAAGTCCGGTGAAACTATATAACAGTTTCATTCTTCCTTTAGATCTTAAAAAAAACCCCAAAATCAAAACTCAAAACACCAAGAGAGAGAAAACATAGAACTGTAAAGCAAAATAAGACAATGAAGAAGACTTCTGAACCAGAAAGAGACATAGTTTGACCAATAAATTGGTTTAAAAATATTTACTATTTAAAAAGTTAAAGTCACATTATTAATTTAGCACCAGCTTTTGTGATTTTAAGTACTTGAAGAGAAGTCAAGAAAGAGACAATGCAGAAATAGTTACACATTTTTGCATTTCAATATTCTTTGGCTCTGAAGCTAACAGTGATGTTTAGTGGTTTTCAATTTCTGAGCTTTTCTAAGTACATTTTGGCAAGCTGTTATACAATTTGCATTGTTTTTCTTTTAGAGAATGGTGTTATGGCCAGAGCTAGAAAGCAGCTTACTGCTAGTTCCAAGCACATAAGAGAAACACTGGTTTGGAGTGCCACATACGTATAGCATGTGCTGAATAAAAACAAACAAAGAAAGAAATAACAACAATAAAAAACACATACACAAAAAAACCCCCAAAACCAAAACACACACAAAAGCACAACATTATTAATTTTTTTTACTTTCACTAACACAGAATAAACATCACCCAAAAAAAAAAAGAAACCCAAACAAAAATAAATCCCCAGTAAAAACCAACTCCAGATTTCTAGTTTCCCCAAAGTCCCCTGAAAAACAGAGTTTGCCTTTGATATGAGGTTCTGGTTCAGGAGACGGCAGCCATAGGACCGTCTCTTAATCCTTTAACTGTGAATTAAAGGATTACCATGGAAAAAAGAATCAGGGTCTGCTATCTTGGAACTTCTCTATATAACCCCCAAATTACTTTTTCACTCTAAACTAGGTGGAGAGTTTCTACTGAGAGCTTCTACTTCAGCTCTAAATGAAAACAAGTTCATCCATAAGGGTTCATACCTAAATTCAAGTTACTTTTTCTACTATTCTGCGTATGAATTCAGAATTCGGAGTACAAATTGTTCCTCAACCCAAAGAGGAAATCATGACTTAAGACAATGGAGCAATATACTCTTTTAGTATATATCTTGGCCTATGCCAGAAAGCACAAGATCCTTTTGTTTTATTCCTGGCTTAGTATTCAAAATAGTAAAGAAGTGATCACTTGCAGGGAAGCTTTTAAAATCTTTACGTGTACTTTGATCAGACATTTGCCTCATACAGAGTAGCAAAACACTGAAGTTTAATGCTTTTGTGGCAATAATCACACAGGAGTGGAAAGGAAGTGATTATTTTTCTGCTGATAACCCTATCAACCACTCTTAATATCTCTTTGCCTCCATACAGTAACTCTGAAGAGGAAACCTTTCTGTACAGGTGAAACATTGTCAGTAATAGTCTATTGAACTCAGCTCTTGTGCTCAGCCACATATACAAGATGTAACACTGCATTTTCATTACTGAAAATTCTTTGCCTGTAGCAGTCTCTGTTGCAGAAGAAAAGTTTGATGTACCCAGTGAAAATAAGCATTTGCTCCACTGAGGAATAAATTACCAGTGAAGTGCAAAAGAGAAGTTGCTGCAATTTTTTTCTTTTTATGCAAGCTTCCTGTAGACATGTACAACTTTTCCTGTGCAGGATAAACGCAGAGTTTCCTAATTTTACAAAACCTAGTTATATCCAGCTTTGCCTGACCACTGCTATCCACAAAGCATGGAAGCTTTCCTTCCCTTATGTAAAGTACACAAAACTTCCTCCCTGCCCGCACAAACCCAAAATCCAAAGCTGTTGTTTCTCTACACAGTTGCTGCTTTGCTGTCTCCCCTCAAAGAGAGAATCTTGGGGGGGTTCATGTAATTTGTATGAAAATGTAATGCTTTCTAGCTCTTTCATTTATGTTATGCAAAGTCAGTATTCTCCTCTCCAGAATTTAAGGCATACCCAGTGAAACATGACAGGTAAGGGAGGGTAGGTGGAGGAAGGTCTTAGAGGTCTGAGAAAGCGAATATAATTTACAATGCCTAAAACCATAAAATCTCATTAAATATGTAAAGGCAGCATACCTACTGGCAGAGGAAACTAGGTAGGGCCGGCCCCAAGCACAGAGGATGTGCTCCACAGAGACTCCCCAGTGACCTTCTGTAGTGGTTTGACCCTGGCTGGATGCCAGAGACCCACCCCAACTTCTCCTGAAGGAGAGAAACTGGAGAATAAACCTGGTTACAGGCAAAAACAAGGCAAAACTATAAGTAAAGAACATAAAGGGTTTATTTTCTAACTAACAAGCTCAGAACTGCAAGGGAAGCATCATTTAGAAGGCAACCTTTCTCCCCCCACCCCTCCTTCTCTTACAATAGATGTAATATTCCCTTTTCCACCAGGAGAAAAAGGGGGAACATAGGGTAGGGGTAAACCAGGCAGGTTGGTATTTCTGATCAGATCCAGGGTAGGAACCATCTCTCTGCCCTTCCATAAAGTTCTCTCTCTCTCACAANCCCTCACTGCCAGAATAGCAGAAAACCCCCTAAACCATAACACCTTCACTGGGGAGAAGACTGTGTCAGTGAGCCTTCCCTCACTGTGGCAGAAGTCTTGTGGGATGTTCTCCAGCAAGGCAAGTTACTGGGACACCACTCAATTCCCTTTCCCTCTTCACCGATAGTGCATGAAGTGGGGGATCTGTGTGTATATTTGTCCATCACGCCACTCTTTTGCTTGAAAGGGATTGCTGGGATGAGAAAGAAACGATTATCCTGTTCCATTGGATTTAAAGATCTTTCTTGTGATGTATCCATGACTTCTTTTTTGTAGTTTCTGCTCTCAATCTGATCGCCTAGTGTTTTGAACATATAGGTAGGGTGTAGGAAGTGTAGCTGTCCTCTGAGCTATGATCCAGAGTGGTCCAGGAAGGTCCATTATTGGGCAGACCTTACCTTTGTGTCTCATTAAATTCTTCCCCAAATCCTCCCAAACCAATTCTGACAAAAGCATTATTAAAATGCTAAGTCTAGGAAATGCTCAATCCCCACAAACAAATTTTAAAGGCAAATGCTGTCTTTGAGCTTTCCCAAGCATGTCACACTCGATCTGCATTTGGGACCCATTTCTATGATCTTGGTAGGAACAGATTGTGCTCAAAGACCCTCAGGCACCCACACAGACATACAGGACCAGATCCTACACTTCATAGATTAAATCATACATGCATTGGTCAAACAACACAGAACTGACCCCAAATATTTCAAAATGTCTCATGTTCTCTAAAAGGAGGACTGTATACATATGATTTACTATGACACCAACTGAAATACATCCCTTTCCTTTTAGTTCCTTATTTTTTTTTCTCCTACCTCTCCTTTCTGCTTCAGTGAAAAAAAACATGTTCCATTTTAAGCATGGCACTCAGCCTCTCAGCTTTGCTATGAATGTGAAGAACAAATGTTCAAAAGAAATGCATCTGGCTCTGTGCTGGCCTCTAAAATACAAGATGCAGTTAAAGAGCTTTCACAAGTCTTATTGCAAGTATAAAAAAACTCTGGGTTTTTTCCTTTGCATGCTTCACATTTAATCAATTTACAATGTGACAGTATTCCTAGAAATCCTTCTTTCTCACTGTATGAAGGCCTGGTATTCAAGCATTTTTGAGTGATAATTCAATAGGATTAAATTACACTCATGTGACAGCTCAACCTCACTAATGAGGTACATTTCAGTAAACTGTTGACAGAACTGTCTGGAAGGCTTCTTTAATTTACCAACATGTAACAACATGGGAAAAGCATTAGTCAACTAGATGAAGATGAATAAGCATTGGGGTCTGGGGGCATTTTGCATTAACACATGACAACCTAAAAGTGTTTTTGTCATTTGCTCTATTTAGCCCAAGGCAGCCACTGAGTAACTGGTACCTGCTAGTATGATTGACTTAACAAAGCAGCAGAAGGGATTATATTTACAAATGTCTGTATGGAAAACATGCCAGAGAAATGCCTTTTATTTTAAAAAAGAAAAAAAAAAAAGATAGCAGTTGTTTTGCTGGAAGTTGTCTTACAGCTACAGCCAGGATGAAAGAATTTTTAAATCTCTTCTGCCTGCCAAGGTGCTACATCCATTATTTAATTTCTGAGGTTCTTTTAGACAAGATTTTTTTTACTCTTGTTTAAAACATGTAATTCGATAGAGCTGTTGACTAGAAATGGTCTACACAACCTTTTACTAAGAAGAAAATGTAAAAGGAAAAGGATGCAGACAAATTCTGTGGCTTCAAGTAACAGGAAAAAAACTCTTCATGTGTATCAGTTTCTGCATACATACTGCTCTTCTCATGCTTAAATAGAAGCAGAGGGATACTTAAGAAACTGATGGCATCATTAAACAGGGAGATTAAAATGCATACGAAAGTGAAGACAAAACAATGCCAGTAATTTTAAACATGCACCTTCCTGTAGGTGGAAATCAGTGCAAGCAATTTTAAAGATGCAATGAAAAGTCTCTTGTTCAATGCACTCAACTAATGTATCTGATACATCTTTAAAACTAGGAAAGTTAAATACTACTTGCAAATAGCTTAAGATTTAAGCAAAACAGGCTGCATCATGACTGATGGGAAGTGGTCCACTGAAGGAAAAGTCTTTCTATTTAATCAGATTGCATATTCGATGTGTTTGTGTGTGTTTATTCTGTTCTTCCTCTGTATCACCTGGTGCAGTGCTCAGAGTTCTGTGAGTTTACCTCCCCAACAGGGACTGTCTGCTTCAGAAGAATTAAAATATTCCTTGATGGAGGGGAGGAAAAGGCAACTGAACCAGAACTGAACAAGTTTTCCAGTATAGTGGAAACAATATAAGCATCCTAAAATAAGACGATGGTAGAGGACTGAGGGGAACCAGGAGGTTTTGTTGGATTACCAAGAGAGAAATTGAAAAGGCTGAATTCACTTGGATGGGGATCAGACCCCAAAAACACATAGCTGTCTGATTATATTGAGTTCAAACAATGTGCAAAGAGAAACAAAAGACCTGTAAATGAATCTTGCTATAAGTAAAGGTGATGAGGTTAAGTGATAGATAACCACTGATAGATAACCACTGAGTATTTCAAAAGATTTGTCAGATTTAGATTTGTGCTAGTCTGCTGCCATGGGCCACAATAGCCTTAAATTTTTCCATCTGTACTGGCTCTGCTACCTTAACTCACCACTTCTTTCATCTGTTCCTCATTAAAAGAAGCCTTAATCTCACCAATGTAACACTATTGTCTGTGACCACAAAATTAAAAATCCCAAGTTGTAATATCAGTTAACAGACCCTCTGCACTCTCTTCAGCATTTCAGACAAGTGAATACAATTGATGAAAAGAAAAAAAAAAGGCTATTTGGGTAACACCTGGGGAGTAGCATAAAGTCCATAATCTCATGCTGAGTGTCCCCTCTCACCTCCCTGTCACTTACACACCAACACCCCTGGTTCTGCACTACACCAGATCTACAGAATAGCACAGGCACAACATTAAGGTTGTGCTCTCTACCTGAGGGTAGAGAGACTACATTCTGGTCCCTTCACACCTACAAGCAGCTTCCTACAAGAATAAAAATGCTGAAAGCATGTTGTTGGGAGGCACTGCCTTCAAATCTCTATGTCCTTCTCTGCCTGGTCTCACCTACCCCTGCAACCCTCCTGTCAGTACAACTGCAGCACTGGTGTTTCATATGAGCTGCGCTCTCCTTCACAGCAAGTAGTGGGAAGCCCAGAACTTCAACTGCATTTGTAAAATTGTTTTGAAAATGTATAGACGAATGTCTCAGATGACAAATATCTAGAGGGAGGAAGAGGGGAGGGGAAAGGTGATTGTCATGTATAGAAGAGCTCATTTAAAATTGTTTCTGAAGACCCCTGTACCTTGTACTCTCAGTGATGGGTGATTGAAAGCACTGATGCCACAAAAATAGAGTAGAAAAATAGATGCATGCTGTGCAGATAATGTATCTTTTTTAACAGTTTGAGTCTCTGGGGCTAAAAAGGGCTGGTGCGTGACTTTGTCTCTTCCTTTTTTTCAACTCAGTTGCAAGGATATTTATTATGCAGCAGGCTGAAACCTCTTTGTCACAAAAGTTAACTTTTTTCCATTGAATTTTACTATTTTCTGCTCACGGTCCTGGTGCATTCATTGTTAAAGAATTATTTGAATGAGGCACAACTCTATTACTTAGGCCTTGTATATGGCAGTACTTAAGCTCCGAAGCTGATGATTCAGACTCAGTGACCTGCCCAGTATTACATGAACTTCTCTGAACAATGAGACCCTGAACTTGTGCCAGTAAAGGTTGTCTACATGGAAAAATCAGCAATTCAAAGAGCTTTCTCTTCAGAGAAACCAGCTTCTGAAAAGATGCAATTGTCTTCTTAAATGGTTCTTAGTTCTACCAAATCACAGAATCACAATATTCTGAGTTGGAAGGGAACCACAAGGATCATTGAGAGTCTGCAACTGCCAGATGACACCATGAATAATCCGTAGGATGATATGATCCAGCATATTAGTAGTTCTATTGATGGTTTACAGTGTTTTTCCTGTTCTGTTGTTTTATTATTAATAGTTTCTAACTATGGTGTAATAAGTGCGACTGAAAAGGCTGGCATTGGTTAGCCAGGGAAAGACCTTAGTATACAAAAGAACAAAAGAAGTAAAAGAGGTCAAGCCTGTTGAAATCACAGGGATTTGAGGTTTTTTAAAGCACAAATATTTCCTAATCAGTCACTGGTATCCTCAGGGATGATTTCAGTTAGTTTCCAGGGGAAACAGGCAGGCATCTTGTAAATGTGTTCTTGCCTTGGCCCTTTACAGGAACCAGAACTACATTTTAAGTAGAAGTGCTCTTTCAGAGACCAGAGTTCATAGGTTTCCCCCCTTTTCCCTTCTAGCAAAAGTATTTAGAACAAATAGCACTTAAACCAGTCTGATCTTCTGTAATGAAAAGCAGCTTTTTTCAAGTCCACCTGATTCTTTGCCAGAAACACATAAAAAGGAGGGAAATTGATAACACCAACCTCATTCTCATTTACTTCTGGATGACACAAGGGAGCATGCATGAACCTGAACAACTTCTCTTAATGAAGCAGTATCTAGGAACATCCATGGATTATGAACTCCATATTGAACTTCTCACATACCATGACTTTCTCAGGCACAACAAATGATGCTAGACAAGTAGTGTAGCTGAATAATTAATTTAGGCTCTTTGAATACATCATAGATACCAGTGGGTCAAATTTACACTCCTCTGGCACATCCACAGGATGACTAAATTCATATTCAGTACTGATATTCTTTTTCTATACCTGAAGAAACCAGTCAGTGCAGAATTTGAAGTGAGACACTGGAATGCCAAAAAATATCTGGTTTTAAATGTTTCTTCCTCAGCACTACCAACATGCACGGAGTCTGAGCTGGCTGCTAATTTTCAGCCTCTCCATTACCCTCAGCAAAGTCCACAGGGCACACAAAACAGAGCTCAGCAGCCTCCCTTGCTCCATCTCATAAGAGAAGGACAGCAATGCCATCACATCTTCCTGACAGTTTTATTGTGCAATTCCAGAGCTGGATCTTGGGGCTATTTTCTCTCTGTGTTGAAAAATCCATGAGTTACTAATTTACTATATGCCCATCACTGTGTTGAATCTTTTGCTCAGTGAGGAGTCCCCTAAATCACTGTCCTTTTTTATAAGATTGTAACACATGTACTTTACCATTGGCAATGCCTCCAGGTAGCAATATCTGCAAAAACTGGACTTTCCCAGTCTACAGGCAGTACAGGCAACCATCAGAAATGGCAGTCAGTTCCATCTTGTCCTCCTTGGTTCCAGTTCCCTGAATTCAAGTCCCATTCCTATCTCCACTGACCAAGAGTAATGTCTCAGGCAGAGGTGATGAACTGGACTGGAAATGCAACACCTGCACACAAGTCAGCTGCCTGCCAGTGAGGCTCCTGCCTCCAGGCATGAGCCTGAACAGCAATGACCACAGGTAGCACTCACCAGAAGGCATCTCACAGCTAACAAGCATCTGGACAAATGCAACCAGGTGCTTCCTTGGCATCCTCCTTGAGAAAAAGCTCCCGTCCCATCTTATCCCTCAAAACATGTCCTTATTCGTGTTTGTGCAGCTCTACCTAACACAAGGCAAAGAGGCACCACCACAAACAATTTGTAATTGTCCTAACAAGTACAACACCTATCCAAAAAAATCCACATTGTTCATTTGCAATATATGGCCTTGAGTTGCCCCAGAGAATAGCATGGTGGGCAGAGAGTGGATACCATACTCTATTTTTCACCTCAGGAAGAAAAGAATACCCTGAGCTGCTATTGCTTCTATCACTCTGGCTCCTCCAGCTCGAAACACTGACAACTCCATGTCTGCTGCCCTTATCTGCTGCAAGATCTGCCAGACAAAAGATGACACACATGCCTTGTTATGACAAATTGCTTAATTACAAGTTTGGCAATATGTAATACTTACTTTGTATTTGCTATTATCGCCAAAGCTGAAGAAAATGAAAAAAACATCCATTACCTTTAGAAAAAAGTCTACTCTTACCATAAATTTCCGATAAAGAAATGAAGTAGGTTCAAGTTTAATCACACCGGCAGTAAATCAAATATCAAATTTAAAACAACGAATTACAAAGAGCCTCCTCACAGTCACTTAACATTGATAAATTAGTAATGTAATACTAAATTATTCATATCTTTTTTTTTCCTTGGGACTATAATGATATACTGTACACAGCACTGATAATTTACTTAGGCTGAGTCCATTCATTTAATTATGCTGCTAAACTTGGTAGGCCAATTGGTCATCATGAGAGTTTCCAGGCAAGCTAATCACAAATATATAGAACATGTCCCTTATTGTCCCCAGCGGCTAAGTGCTAAAATGCTATTTAGTGCTCAGAAGGTTAATGTCCTGCTTATGTAAATTGTCCAATTTAACATTCAGCAGCAGTATCATAAATTCTGGCTCTAGGATTTCATTAAACGTATGTTCAAACTAGTTGACCTTAAAGGTTAACAAGCACAAGTTAAACAGGACAATTATTTAACTCGCTTCTTATCAAGAGACTGAAGCGCTCTAGCCATTTAATAGTTATGCATACTTCACAATTAGAATTCTTAAAAGGTCTCTGATAAAGCGGCAGGTCATGAATTTTCATAAGGATGTCAGATAATAACTATTTATCTGCACTTGTTTTTCTTTCTTATAAACTTAAACTTTGATCTTAACATTCAATTAGAAATGATTCCACAGAGAAAGACTAGGTGACTCAAGGAGCTTGTCTTCACATTAATTTGAATCTAAATTAAGCTTTAAAAACATGGCATCCATATTGTCTCCTACAGAAATTAATTCAGAAGTTAGTGACCTATTCTTCAAGCAAAAACCACTTCTGCCTTTCAGCATTAGGCGATCGAAAACCACTGAATGCCAAGTTACTACGTCAGGCTAACCAGTGCATTTTTATGCAAATTATAGGGGGAAATGTCTCCCTATACATCATGAAATAATTTGTATTATACACAATCAACTCGCTTCTTACTATGTTAACCAAAGATGAAGACAGATTAGCTGAGATCATTTCTTTTTTACACTGCCCTATTTCTCATACAGCCTCTTTTCCTGAGGCTTTGGTGAAATATGAACACCAGCAGCTCCTGAAAGTGGCTGCCACAGCCACCGCTACCTATGGCAGCAGTGATGCATTGAGAGCAGCTCCTTTGCTGACATTTCAAATCCCAAACACAACTTCTAAATGCAACAGGATCAAGTCATAGCTTCAGGGATACATTAAAACAGTAAACATACACAAGAACTCTCTGGAGCTGACAGTAATTATATTCCAAGGAAGTAGTAAGAAACCTTTTCTCTTTTTTTCCCAAGCTCAGTGGTACTAGGTGACTTTACTCTCAGATAAAATAGCAACTACAGTTTTTTATTTCCAAATCAAGCAAATGCCGCAGTATTTTAGAAAGGCAAAAAAATGCAAGCAAGATCAAATTGTTATTTGAAAAAGTATTTTCCTTTTCCAATATGACTGTGCTTTCACCCAGCTCATAAGGATTTTTTAGTACAAACTTTTGTTTCTGAGGGTGTCTTGTAAATGGGACGAAAGGACACTTTAAACCTAGGGCCTGATTTATTGCAGTAAAAATGCAGGTCAACTTGAGTAAGTTCATGAAGATTGGAAGTAGACTACACATTTTGCAGTATTTTATTTTAAAAGTTTGCTGTCCTAAAAAAGATCAGAAAGCCACACTTTGGCAGTCAGGACAAATACTCAAGAATAAAGTTACATCATGTAAGCCTTGAGGGGAAGGTACTAAGACTCTGAAAGAGCTGCTACCTTCAGTACATTTAAGCAATGCCAGGAGGTACAATATATTCTAATTTTGTGAAATTAGCAGATTACTTTGGCTTGGTTCACCAGGGTTTTGTTTCCCAAAAGCCCTATAATTTAATGATGGCAAAGCAGTAGATGATGAACACTCATTTGTCTTTTTAAAGGTTATTGAAAACCTTGAAGAAAGAGAAGAATTTTCTAGCATTCTGAATGTGACAGCTTTTCATGACCTCATGTGTGGCTCCTTTTCCAAATTTCATCTTTAGAATTCTGGCTTCAAATTCTTCCTGAAAGAGGACATAAATAAAGCCGAATGGCTAATGGACTAAAAACACTTATGATCAGGTTTTCATAACGAACATTATTAATGGCTTCCTTCGTACATGCACTGACATATAGTGCAATCCTCATTTCTAAAGTAAGATTTAGAGCCCTATTTGCAATAAAAAGCTAACAGATGCAAATAAAAAATGAGAGATTCCATTACATAGCTACACACAATGGATTTCTATCAAAGATAAACAGAAACATTTTCTTCTAAAGGTGGAAGGAGCTTCATTAGAAACTCACACATGTATGTAGGATTCACATTTGTCTTCTCTGACAGACATGGGTATGTTTCGTTTATTGCTATCAACAGTACTAAAACCTTGGGTCTGGTTTTAAGTAGCAATGCACACACACATTTTTTTTTTTGGTTCTTCCTAGAGCTGAATCTTCACACCTAAAAAATCAGGTTGATAGAATGAAGATTATCTCCAAACAAGGAAAAATCCCTACCAAATCCAACCAAAAAACCAAAAAACCAAAACACAAAATACCCCAAAAACCCAAAAAACCCAACCCAAGTAAGTGTTTATCCCTTGGCCACACTTCTAGTCTTTCCCTAACATCATTCCCCTCACCTCCTGTGCAGCTTTTTTCTTCTTAAAGGCCTGTATGAGTCATTTAAATACACAAATGAAGACAGGAAACTTGAAAAATTATTATACAAAAACTGCAGTCTGTCCATTTACTGATTAAGATCAACACAACCTCTACTTTGGCTCTCCACAAATCCCAGATTTAGGTAAATGGTTTCATTCATATATTGAAAACCAAGCTGTTTTTCCTTCTGCCACCATGAGACTCCCAGGTAGCTAAATTCCTGTGGAACAAATGAAGATCCTGCAAGCATGGTGAGGCTAATTAAGGCAGGAGGCTGAACAGTCCAATGAACCTGATTTACTGTGTAGGACTTACTCTCACAACAAAACCAAGAACATTTGCAGAATTAACTGCTTTGCAAATGAAAAAGAAACCTTATTTTTCTGACTTCATGTTCTTTCAATAATTTCCTTTGAGCTATTCCAATCATCCAAATTCACTGCATTAGAAGAAATTTAGGGAGTTTATTCACAATAATATTTTTGTTGGGGTTTCAGGGGAAAAAAAAAACACAGGGATTTGAGTTTAGTTAAAATTAGCATTCTAATGAAAGCTGAAAGAGTACTTTTACCATAACATTAACAATTCCAACACCAAGATAAATCACTGTAAGTTTATAGGTAAGAAAATTAACTTGACAAACAATGACTAGTAATTATGATTTAGCACAAAGAACAAAAATAGGGTATGTAATTCCACTTTCCCTGTGCATAGTAGGGGATCTGCTGTTGACTGCGGGGAAGAAGAAATTTATCCACTTGGCTTTTATTAAAGATGAAAGTATCTTAAAACATTTTGAAAAATAATCCCAATGTTAGCTGGAAGGATGCCAGTTGCAAGAACACCCAGAGAGGAAAACTAGATGAAGCTAGATTGGATGATGGATCTCTCCAGAATTTTCTTGACAGAACAGGTTTTTGGCTTGATAGAGACATCCTTTCCTTTATCTTTACTTCAACATCTCTAAACATATATACATAACTCACTTTTCACTGAAGAGCTTAGGTCCCCCTAAATATTTTCAAGGCATGGTAAGACTCTTGATAGATCTCATCTTGTTTAAATGAATCACAGCTATGGTTGTGTTATAGAGAGCTTGATTCTAAAACTTTTCCACTTTTCACCAGACAATGTTCCTTTCTATCTCCCCTTCCCTTCCCCTGCAAGGTATGTGACTAGGGGAGGGCCCCAAGGGTTGGAGTGGGTTGAATGATGGCCAATGGGAGGTTGTGATGACACAAAGACACGCCCACAAGGCATGTGACTAGGGGAGGGGCCAGAGGCCCGATAAATACAGCTGCTGGGGCTTGCAGAAGCTTCTGGCTCATGGATCTCTGGGATTGAGGACACCTTGTTTTCTTCCCTGATCTCCACCATTGCCATTTTGCCCAAGACTGTGTGGACCTTGACTCTCCATCTCAATGCGGCCTTCCTCCTGCTGATCACTGGATCTCTCTACAGCCCCTCGGACATCTCAGAATAAGGATCTCCGGCTGTTACTCCATTGGTTTGCCTATCCTGACCCCTCCTCTCCTGCCCCTAAAATGCCACGGGTGCCCTGGTGTCCTTCGAACTTGGTCCCCTCTTGGGGTTTATTTTTTCCCAGCTATCTTCAGTCATCATTGTTCCATTGTCATTATTATTGTTGTTCAAACATATATATATATTTGTTATATTATTTTTTTTCCTTTCTCCCAGTGAAGTCCTTATTTCTCTCTATTATTCAAGTATCTCTAAATTCAATTCATATTCCATCCTAATTAGCATCAGGACAGGCTGTTGGCCAAATTCTCATTCAGCTGAAGGATTATTAGCTGTATTCACTAATTTGTAGATGATTTCCACTGTGAGGAGAAGGAATTAAATTTTAGGAATAAATTACTTTGCAGCAATACATCTGCGTGCAAATTTTAGTGTCCTATGTTTAAAGTGTTCTTGTGACCTAACTACTAGAAGAGTTCAGGCTTTTAAAAATATACCATTACTTGAAAACCTGAGAATATGACAGGAGGCCTATTGTAAACCAATTCCCACTGAGCTTCAGTTATCCAAAGGAAAAAATTCAAGCTTAATAATTTTACAGAATATTTGATAATATGAGAATTACGGCTTTTCATCAGCACTCGAGGGACAGTAGCATATCCCAGTAACAGCTCACCTGCAACCACATGTATTCAGGCTTCATCAAGATAATTACACACAGGCTTAGTTTCAAGCTTACAGGAATTTATGGGGAGATCTCTTATGCTGAGAATTCACAAGTATATTAGTTTTGACAAAGCGGAATTTAGAATCTTCTATATATATTATGAGAATTTTAAGCTAGTTTAACATGATCTTTTTTTAGGTCTTTCACCACTGTGCAAGACTATTATCTCATCCTCCTCAATTATCCCAATACAGATTATGGTTTGTAGTTACAATAATCTTCTGCATCTCTGAATATTATGGCCAATGTGAAATCACTGCAGTGAGGCTTCATACAGTGTTGTGAGGACTGCTAAAATAATGAACAACATAGAACTGGAAAATTTTACTATTTGAAGTAATAATTAGGTATAATTTAAAAATACTTGGATAACAGATAAACCTTTTAACTAAATATATATATAAACTTCCCTGAGACTCTTCTGTGGTAAAAAATGACTCATAATTAATCACTTTACAGAATTATCTTTCTCTGCATTTTGTGGCTTTATAGCTTGTAGGACATTCCCTTTGTCAGAATTTACAAGAAGTGTCCCTGCAAAACCCTCAGTGATACAAGATAAGTCACTATTCTGGCACTTTTGTTATGATTTGAGCTTTAATTATGTCTTGGGTGTTAGTTTTTTGGATTATCTTCTACTATACATGCTCAAGCCAGTCTCTTCTTCTCAGAGAAGCAGGATTCTCAGAGACCAGGAGATAGCTTAGAAAGTTATCTTAAGCTTTTCTGACTTCTGATATATGCAAGTTTACTCTTCTCTTTTCTAGCCATTACTGAGAATTCTTTAAAATTATCTGACATGGTGAATGCAGCTGGCAATAATTTAAATGTAAAAACCTCCACTTTTTAAGCCTTAACGCTTGGATACAGTATTCACTGACTGTTTCATTCTCCCATCTGCCCTTCTTCACAAGTCCTTAAGCATTTGAAATCTGCTCAGGACATAAACCCACATTTTTGGGCACAAGGTCTTTTCCTCATTTGCTCTTTAACTCCAGCTAAATCCTGTGATTCAGATATTGATGAAATGGAGAAAATCTGATACCAATCCCTAAAATTTCAGTCCCTAATTCATGTTTTGAACTCGATTATATCAGGCAATACATCACTACCATAATCACTCCTATGAAACATAGGAATAAGAATGATTATTGAGCCTGAATATATGAAAGAATATAGTGAGCAAAGAAGAAAAAGAGAATTTAAGATTGAGCTACCAGATACATTAAGCCCTTTTACCTCTTTTGTTTTCTCATATTGATGTGAGATAAGTTAATAATTGCTCCTCAGCATGGCATGCAAATGTACATATTTCTTAAACCTGGAAGCTGTTTTTCAAATGGCACCATATTAGTTGAAAGCTGATATATAATAATTAACAACTGCATGCAGAATAAATTGTGTCAAATAATACGCAGAGTTGCAATATTGAGCACTTAGGCACTTAAAATTAGGAAAATACAGATTTAAGATTATTCACTTCATGCATATACACTGTGCTAACCTGACACATTCCATGGGCAAGGATTCACAATTTCTTTTTAGCACCATATTTCAGTGCAAGTATTCAGTTCAGTCTAAAAACATTTATGTTCAAAAATACAGTCATAAGGGTTTGCAAATGTTGCATTTAGCCCTCTGTCTCCCCCTAAAAACATTGAGATTTACTGCATTGGCATTTGTGTGGCTCAGGGACTACAAAGAATTTACAGGGAAAGAAATACAGTAATCCCTTGCTACTTTGCAGTTCAACTTCCACAGCTTCAATAAACTGTGGTTTTTTTCCATGTGAAGTTGTGCTCCAGCTGCCTCGCTCATTTGCATTTTTTCCTGGTTACACGACCACCGCCCTGGTCGCGCACAAGCAGTGCGTGCATCTGGAGGTGCCACTTGCTCGGGGGGGCCGGGTTTGTCTGGGCTCAGGTTGTTAGGGCAGCGGCACGTGTGGCTCTGCTCTACCAGGGAATGGCGTGGCCCCACTCAGCTGGGGACCGCCCACTTGTGGCGCAGCTCGTCCCCATTCCTGAAAAGTGGCAGTGTGGCACTGCTGCCGCCATCCCTGCACCTTGCCACCGCTTTTGGGGGGTGGGGACAGGGCACAGGGATGGTGGTAGCAGCGTCGTGTAACTGCAGCATGGGATGCTAGGTCGTCCATGTCAACACATGGCTTGGGAGGGGCAGGGAACACTTCCCAGTGCTCACTTATCGGGGCATCTTTCTGGAACTGACCCCCCAGAGAAATTTGAGGGACCTGGACTAGAACTTTCATGAGGCAAGACATTTGCAGAGGACCAAGAAGGACTTTGTTATGATTTATTAAATGTCAGTTTATGTAAGTTTTATTGAATATGAGATTAGAGGAGTGGTTATTATATGACAGTACAGTATTCTGTGATTTACTCATGAACTGCCCTTCCTTCTTCATCTGCAAATACCCTGCAGAGTCGGGCAAAAAATGTGGCATTAGCTAAACCAAAGAAATGGAAATGAGAAAAAACATGTTTAAATCTTGGGGCAATGGAGAGCTTTATCATGCTCATCTCCTATCTGGTGTTATTGATCTCTCTTAGTGCTGTGAATATGACCTACAAAAGCAGCAAAGATTTGAAACTTTATCTTGGAATTCAGCCTTCATTGGAGCCAAAAGGGTAATTTTTCCGGAGAGACGTGTATCAAGGCAATTTCTTCATAAAGGGATGAGGAAGAGAATGGTAGCAGCCATAGGGGAAAGCTGGAAAAGAAAACACAGCTGGACAGATCAGAAACACAAAGCTGTACAGCTGGGATACTAAGAGGTCAGTACCTGGAAAACTGAGGATAATGCCACAGGAACATGGGAAGTATGCTAAAATGCTCAATTCTCATGGATACCAATAAGAATTTCTAGCACAGAACAAGGGTCTACATTAGTAATTACATTATTTTTTTCATTTCAATGCTACTGAGATTTAAAGGTGAACAGCTTGATCCAAAGGCCACTGGAGGCAGCAGGTCTCAGCATTTACTTTCATACCTATCCAATTAAGTCAAAACTGGACTCTTATCTTTAAGGCTTTCTGTGGCCTGCACCCAGGATATCTGAGAGGGATGCAATCACAGCTGATAACTACAGCACGACTGAAATCTTTTAGGAAGGGTAATCCTGTCTTGCCTGGGCAAGAGTTCCTTTGCACAGAATGAGATGAGTTTGTGGAGTACTTTCCCACAAGAATTAAGGATAGTACAAAACTTTTACCACCTTGCTTAAGCACAAGGTATGTTTCTCTGCCCTTGATTTCTTTTACATAAACTGCCTGTGTGTTTGTGCATTTTTGTCCATTTGAAGTGCAAACTTCTCTCCTGGAAACAAATTAGCCATAGGCATGTGGCAGATGCTGGTCACCTTGCTTACCGTGTTGCTGGCAGCTACATGTTCCTTGTAACTCTAGAACTGAACAGGATAGAAAGGAGATCTACCACTCCAAAGAGAAACCAAAGGGACATTTTGTCTTTACTTCTTTCTCTTATGAAGACAGACCAAGAGGGTTATTCAGATTGGAAAAGAAAAGGCTCCAGGGAGACCTCATAGCACCTCACATTACATAAAACGTAGAAGAAAGTTGTAGAGGGCATGTAGTGATAGGAAAAGTGGTTTCAAACTGAAAGAGAGGAGGTTTATATGAAATTAGGAAGAAATTCTTCACTATGAGGGTGGTGAGCCACTGACACAAGTTGCCCAGAGAAGTGTGGATACTCCCGTCCCTGGAACTGCTCAAGGTCATGTTAGATAGGACTTTGAGCAACCTTGTCTAATGAAAGGTGTCCCTGCACATGGCAGGGGTTGGGTAGGTAGAAATAGAAGATCTTTAAAGTTCCTTACAATCCATATCATTCTATGAATCTATGATTTTGCTGTTGTTATTTTTGTAATGAGCACGACACAATAACTGCTTCAACAAGCATTTTTTTTCCGACATTGGCTCTGCTACATCCACAAATCAAAGTTTTGGGTGCCATAGTTTTACTGCAGACCTGTACATACAGAATGCCAGCTTGTGCTTCTATCCCTTTTCAGACATTGCTGGTAATGATAAACTGGGAGGCAACTACTGCTTTGTCTGGTTTGGGAAGATTTTGTAGGCTGGTTATATCTCCAGCATTTTTCAGAGTGCAATTTCAATACAGAAAAACATTCAGGCCAGAGCGATGGGAGACAATGACAGTAATTTGAAATGAGGTGTGGCCACAAATTTGCTGACAAATGCTTTGGGATAATGCTTGTGGAGAGAAGTGTGCTTTCAGAGATGTGATTTATTAATTCAGTCTGAGGGAAGTAGGTTCAGACCCGGCAGTTATTGGAACCCATTATAAACTTAATCTGAAGATATTGATATACTTCCAAGGCAAATATGCTACCACAAGTAAGACATATTCAATAAGGTGTGTGTGTTCTACGAAATGAGGACTGTAATTGCCATACTGAAAGAGCTTGTTGTCTATGCCATTTAATAACCTTCTCCTAGCAGTGTATCTTCTGACTCAACATTATTAAGAGATGAATCATACCAAGAAAACGGCAAGTGTCTTTATCATCACACAGCAGACTTGACCAAATTGCTTATTATTTGCAGACACTGTGGGATTTGATCCCTACAGTGTAAAACACTAGGCATTATATCTCCTGTAATACTAGATCCTCTTCATTTAACATCGTGAGGCTGTCTATACTTTCATTCTTACTCTACAAATCACAGCACTGGCTCAGATTTTTCAGCACGACTTTGCTTGTAACAATGAGTTAGGCTGGAATTCTTTCCATGTAGCTCTGCTCTGCAGGACAATTTATGACAGAAACAGAAGTCCCATACTGTTTGTCTTTAGCCAGCACTTAACCAAGATACACCTACTTAGACTTTATAATCTTCCCTCGTGTAACAGCTTCCCCAGCCATGTAAGAATTTCTATCACCATTTTCTGACCACTGTCCAACTTCAGATTTTCCCACCTGATACCGAGTTAGCCAAAGACATTTGCTATCTTGGCTGCAACTCACATCATTAAGGAAAAACTGTGAAATGAGAGAAGTATAAAGATATAGGTCACTTACTGTGTAGTGTTGCAACAACAGAAGAAATATTTACAAAAATACAGGGTGTAGAAATTAAAAAGATTTTGGAAGATTTTAAAGCATGCAAAATACTGAAGAACACACCTTATGTAACATTTTTCTCCTACAATAGTTTTTCTCTGAGGTACCACCATATGGTGATATGTATAACTGAACTTTAAAAAAACTCAAACAAGTCATCTTAAAATCAGACCACCAATCTGAGATCAGTAATATCTAGGTAAAGTATTGCCTTGCATCTCATTTATAATATGAGTCACCATTCCTTATTTTAATACGTGTCTATGTATCCAGGCTTTCTAAGGTGTCAGCAAAGATGCAGAGAAGTGCAGTGTTTAAGCCACAGTATCCTGCTTAATGACTAGGGGGTAAGACAGCAAGCATTTGGGACAAATCTTCTCAGAGACATTACTGACTATACTCATATCTGTAGAGATACTTTGCAATGTCCAAGGTTATTTGTACTGCACAGCTTTAGGGCTCTGAGGAGTCCTGGAGTTCTGCCTACCAGCACATTTAATTGCAATATGAACAGAAGCTCTTGAAAACTAAGTTTTGTTTGTTAAGTGTAGAACACTTTTATGTAAGAAGTGGCTTAAGATTTGCTTCTTTTACTGTTCTAGTGTTCTAGGTGGTGCTTTTGTTTCAAGATATACTTCTCACAGATGCCTCAAATTGAGTGACTGGGTGTCTAAAAGTGTTAGCCTGGCATTAAAATCTGTGTCTGTTTACTGGTTGTAAAGGGACAGAAAGTTAGTGTTGCTAAGATATTAAATTCTCTCACCTAAGGTATGAGAAATTTCATTCTTTGCACATGGTGGATAATGTGTTCTTCTGAACACGCAGTGCTAACAACAAATAATACCATTAAGAGAAAAGGATTTCAGCACATCAACTGGAGTGTGCAAAAATTTCTAGCATCCCAAACCCTTAATCAGAAAAAAATTGTAGAAGGATGTAAAGCATAATCAGTGACCTAGGACTTAAACTACTCGTACTAAGCTTTAGATCAGCGTGATTTGGGTGGGTGCAGTGATTGCCAAGTGGAGATGAAGATGCTAGCCCATCTGATTTTGGACGTGCTGAAGAAAAGCAGAGTTGTTTACAAAGAGCCCATGGCCTACCCATCTATCTGGGGCCCCTGTGTCTCTTGGTGTTCAAGAAGATCTGAGCTCACCCCTTCTACAGATATGAGCTCGTGCAGAGCAACCTTAAAGATTGAGAGAGTACCCTGTTAATACCCTCAGAGGACGTCTCTAGTGTAGAAAAAATAATGTCAAAACAGCACGTGGCATCAGGGCAAATATGGTAGATGTTTAAGGATATAGTATTTTTGGTTTTTTGTTTTGTTTTGATTTTTGATGGAGGGGTGGGGTTGTGGGTTTTTTTGCCTTTCCTGATTGAAAAGCCAATGAAAGATTAATTTTTCATTCCTCACCATGTTAAAACTCTCCTTTTCGGGCTTTAAAAGCAATGGCTAAATCTCCTCGGGAACATCAGCACTGTGGAGACTTCCAATCCCTCTTCCCACCAGGCAACCCACATAAATACAACACTCATTTATTGCTCTCGTTGACATGTCCATGCATAGTGGCGGCCCAAGGCGGGAGGCAACAACCCCTCAGGCTCATGGTGCGGCTCCCGGGGACGGTCCTGGCAGGGCCAAGGGTTGGACCCGATCCTTGTGTGTCTTTTCCTGCTCAGGACATCCAGCGACAGCGCAGAGCCTCTGCCCCCGGAACCTTCGGAGCCGGAACGCAGGTTGCCGGCGCGGGGGCCCGGACCACGGAACTTGGGGACCGCGGGGAAGATGGCGGCGGCCGTGGTGGCTGCACGTGGGCGCGGGGCTGCGGACACAGACACGGACAGCGGTAACGGGGAGGGCGGCGGGGGTGGTCCCTCTCTTCTTCTAAGGCATCTGCATTCCCCACTGTGCGCCGCCTCCGGCCCCGGCGCCCGAGCTCGCTCTTGGGTCCGAGGCCCCTCGTCCCCCCGTCCCGGACTCTGGGGCAAGTGCTGGGGCCGGTCGGCGCGGGCAGTGGGAGCTCACGTTCCGGCCCAGTCGCCTGCTGAAGCCCCTTCCCAATCGGGAATCCTGTGGGTGGCATTCCCACGATGCCTGGTCACGCCTTCTCCTCCTGCCCCTCTTTATCCAGTTCGGGGGATACCGAGAGCAGCTCGTTAATTCCCGGGGCCCACCAAAACAACTGTCGCTGCCCTCTTGGGAGAGGGGGGAGCGATTGCGCAGGGCTGCGCCAGTTCCGTGTCTGTGCGAGACCCAGATCTCCTTCTGTTCCCAGAGAAACCTGTGGGATAGGGCTGTTGCAGTGGTTCACCAGGAGAGCACAAACACTCAACCCTTTATGCACAGTTCACTGGTTCTTGCGTGCTTGTGTATTGTGAGGAACTACTTGTGATCGCTTCTTAATTAAACTGTGTAATTTGTTCGCTTCCCGCCCCCGCCCTTTATTTTGGGAGGAAAGGCTGTGGCCGTGTGGAGCTGGTTCTGTTTGGTTCGAGGGTCAAAGCTGAACTTCGTATGGGAGCTTCTTTCAGAGCTCATTTTGAACTGTTTTCTATATTTAACTGATCCCTGAGCAAGTTTAAACAAGTAAAGTGTGGAGATGTAGATGTGTGTTTCACACAGACACACAATTAGGACTTTTTATATTAAATCTATGGCAGGAATCAATCTCTGCAATTAATAATAGAACCCAGGTCCTACTTCTGAAAGAGTTAATCTAGTCTAAATTACTTTGAAGTACTTCTGCTTTATCTCCTGCTGTTGTCTGATACTCTGGTGTATCAAAGAGGAAGTTATGGCTTTTTAATCTTTATGTAATTGTTGGAAGCAAAATGGTTTGTGTATTATCTGGCATTATCCTCCTATTTTATTAGCAGAAAATATTATGTAAAGGAAATTAATACACTTGCAGTTTTGCTTTTTATAGGTCTGATCCTTTTTTTATGGCTAACTGTGGAATTTGGTCTTAAGCAACTATTCAGGTTTAGACTTCTGGTGGTTGTTAGCTTTTGTATGTACAAAAAAGTCACGAATAGGCGTTGATTCCTTGTTTAAAAACTAGGTAACAATGTCCTCCTATGGACAAGGCCTAGGAGTGAAAACTTGACGTTGTTTTATGTGTAGGAACCAGGATGTGGTGAGACACCAACTTCTTCACGTGCAAGGGTTGGACTTTTTTTTTTAATTTAGAACTTGGAATGTGGAGACATACTGATATCTAAAAGGATATAAAAGGATAAAAAGGGTGCCTTTAAGTAGTTACTGAGTGTGTTGAACAAATTTGCTGCTTCTAAATTTCCACTTTATACTAGGAACTGTGAAGAAAAAGACCCATAATTTTTCTTGAGTGGAGCGTGATACAAGATTGTTCACCTTGGTGGGAGTCAAAGTCATACTGATGCAGATATGGCCAAGTATTCATTAATTATTTATATTTCACATTTGTTTTATAAAGATACAATCTTGCTTCTTTCCATGATAGTAACTAAATGTCTTGCCAGACTGGAAACATGTCTGGGTGTTAGTTTTTGTTTTAGATTGGTTAATGCCACAGTTTTGCTGCTATGTTGTTTTTTTCTTTTTGTCTAGTTTAAAAAGATGCGTGGAGAAGGCGGGATAATGAATTAGTCTGGCCACAGAGTGTATGTTTATGTTTACAAAGTAATTAAATAGACAGGTGGTTAGTGGGGAATATCAGTAATACTGTCAGCATGGTTTTGTGGAACACAGATCTTGTGAAGCAGTCCTGACTTCATTCTCTTAACAGTTTGGTTGATAAAGCTAGTTCTTGGAATATAGCAGTGCATTCAAAGTAAAGCACTTTCATTTCTTAAGTAGTGTGAGAGTGGTATATGGATGAAAGCTGGTAGGGAATTGACCCCATGGTGATGGGACAAGGTGGGGGGTCAGGAACCAGCCCCCTTCTGTCCAACACTTGATTTGTGGCCTTAAAGTTGTATATAAAATAATTAATTTAAAATTTCATGCAGCACAAATATTAGTGGAATAGTAGCTAATATTGGCAGGGAATGTGTGTACTCTGCCCTTGATCGCATGATAAAGCGGGTCCACTGAAATATCCCAACATATTTTAGCACACTCTAAACTTGCAGCCCATTTCATTCTAGTGAATCATCTGCACTGTTAAAGACTTTTATTTCTCCAGTTAGACCCACTGAAGAGAACAATGAAGACAGTGGTAGATCATTCCAGTGTTTGATGTGCCATCTAGTTGACTATTCTGTGCAGTCTTGATGTTGCTTGATTCCAAACTTCGGTGTTGCAACTTCAGTCCCTTCTTTTTTGTTTTGAAGGGCTCATAGGGTAAGGAAACTTGAATTGGGGTGTGGTTTTTTGGTGTATCAAGAACTTGAACAGTTCCTTATACCAGAAAACCTCAATGCCTCTGTTTTCTTTTGAGCTACCATTTTTTTGATGACTGTCTTGATTCTGTATTTCACAGGACAGTCTCCTCTGTGTTCATTATGCTTTGCTAATTGTACTTTTGATGGCATTGTTTTCCTGGGGTGGGTTTTTCTCTCTTTGATGTAGGAATGCCCCGCAGCTTCATTTTAATCCCCGTGGCTGTTTGCACTCAAACACCAGATGTCACTGTTGCAGTTTATAAATCAGTCTGTGCATACATATGTATATCCATACAATAATGTGTCTATATGCACTTACAAGTTATCATTTCTGAACTGAGAAATATAGCTGGTTTTTCCCCCACAATTACTAGCCCTAAACGTGAAAATATTCATTAATCTAATAAGAAATCTGCCTTTTCCCTTTTACCCAGCTGCTTCAATCACATTAAATCATCACTGAGATGAGCAAGCTGTCGCACTGTGTAGTTTCTAATACATTCATTGTGATGGTGTATGCCTGCTTGAGGAATTAATTGTAGCAGTACAGATACATGGCCCTGAACCCTGATAACATTTACATATGGAGCAAATTGCACTGGATCCTTACCAGAAACAGAACTCCTGATAGGGTGGTTTTTTTTCCTTTTCCCCCTTCTCCCCCATCCCTAGACTCTGAGTTAAGCTCAGAACTTCCAGAAGACAGCTACTCTTCAGGAGGTGAAGCCATGGATGGTGATGATGAAGATGAAACGGCAGCCTTTGGCAGTGTTGTTGAAGAGGCAACAAGCTCCAATGATGGCCCAAGTTCAGGCTGGGCAGATGCCATGGCAAAAGTGCTCAACAAAAAGATTCCACAGAATAAGTCTACTATCTTGTCCAAGAATAAAAGCCTAGAAAAGGAGAAACAAAAGGAAAAACAAGAAAGGCTGGAAAAGAGGATGAAGGTGAGAAAAAGATGCAGTATTTCATGTGTAGTCACAGTCAGATGGGCTACAAGAAAATCTCAGAGTACTCTCCCCAGTCTCTGCTGAGGCTATCTCAGTTTTGGACTCTCTCCTCCACAATGACCTTGAGTAAATTAATTTTTTTTTACTTTTCAGTCATGCTTTGCGTGGATTTTTCCCCCACTGGATTTTCTAGGTCATCAAGCGGGCTGGTCTTTGGCAGCAGGAGTGTTCCAGCCTGTCAGCTTAAGGTGTTTCTGATGTTGACAGGGTGAAAGCAGCTGCTTTAAGCTTTGTTTTCTAATAGCTGTTGTTAATTTGGGGTGAAGTTCACTTTGTTGACATGACAAGTTGAATAGTTCTCTATTCTAGAAAGTGAGAAGGAGAAAGAGAAAACTACCTTGATTTAAATTGTGACACAGCTGCCAAAATCAAGACCTCTGGGTTGAGACTGCAGTAAGCATTGGTGTGCTTGTGAATCATTGTTTGCTCCCCTCAATGATTTTCCTGATTGGAATTTTCTACTACAGTGTCTGTTCCCAAAATTGCATTTGGTTCTGAAAGTGTTATTAAGATGGCAAAATTACATTGGCAAGTAAGTAATTTGTTTGTGTCTTTAGTGGAACTTTTAATTCCAGGCTATGATTGATTTACCTTCAGGCTAGAAATACATTAATAGTTCTAATGTCTCATCCTACCAGTCCTGTTTCAGCGGGATAGCCAGGTTATTGCATCTGACAGTTTGGGACATGCTTTCGTTGGGCCACAGCTTGCCTTTTAAATACAGATTGCTTCAGTGCAGCATCTTTGCAGTTTTGCTTGTCCTAGATACCTGTTCTCATCCAGTAAATATATGGGAATACTGCAAAACAGAGGTGGGCTGCAGGTTCCCAAACTGACTTTAGAAGAACTTGAAAGCAGTGTGCCTTTCATTAATTTTTTGCTGATGAGAGGTAGGATAGGGCAGTTCTTTTGATCAAAAGCTGAAACATGGTCATAAACTCAGAAATTTGTAGTACTAGTCTGCCTGGAATTATAAAGATAAGGATTCTGAAATTCCATTAAAGACTTCTTGCATAAAACAGATTTAATGAAACATCACCAGGACTAGAAAACTGTTAAATTGTTCAAAGGTAATAAATAAAAATTTCACTACCTTACTCCTGAAGCACAGGGTGTGAAATACAGTGATCTCCTATTGTAGCAGAGACAAACCTGGTGAAATATTGGCCCCTGGTAATGGAAAATGCATCAGTTAGGTTTTGTAAAAGAGAGCCTCAAAAAAAGACAAAAATCAGTATTGTACATGACTTGTTGTCTAGTGGACACTGGGTGCTCTTCCTGGTGTTTGAGTTCTGCCTGTTGCAGTCTTTGCTGTGCCTCACTGTCGGTCAGAAAGCTGTACTGGGATTAATTCTGTGGGGGAAGTCAGGTTCCCAAGGCTCCAAATGTGATGTGCCTGTCTTGATAGACCCAGGATTTTATTCCATGTAAATTTCTGTGTGATCAACTCATGAGTCTTGGAGTTGAAAGCAGTGTTTGAACCACTTTAGTATGGTGGTAAATGTCCCCGTCTGTCATGTGGGAGACCCGAGTTCAATTCCCGCTGGGAGGCAGTGGTGCCATTTGAGAGTAGGACTTGATGATCCTTGTGGGTCCCTTCCAACTCAGAATATTCTGTGAATACTTTCTTTGTTACAGCAGTCAGTGTGAAATCATTTTTATTCTAGACTTTTGTCAATGACAGCCCCATGTTGTCCAGCCCCATGTTGGAGCCTCCCCTTATGCTCAAACCAAAATGAACTTCACAGATTTTTTTTTTCTCCTGCTACATATTCTATCAGAGTATGCTGCATTCTCATAACAATATTTATAATGCAGCTTGATAAAAAGCGGGAATGGGAAATGATGTGCCGAGTGAAACCAGATGTTGTCAAAGACCGAGAGAAAGAAAGAAATCTTCAGAGAATTGCCACAAGGTAAGAGTTTTTCTGAATGCTTTCCTTAAATAGATGCATATAAAAAAGAGGAGGAAAAGGGGAAGGAAAGGCCTATGCAGGTAATCTGTTTCCAATCATATTGAACTCTTAAGAAGTGACTAGGAGGAGCTGAAGGATTTATACACAGGTTGGCATTGTACAGTATCAAGTTCAGCAAAAGATTTCAGAAGCTTTATGAAAGAGTAAAAATTTAGATGGGAATTTAATGCTTGCTTAACACAAATGCTTTGTTGGATCCCCTGATTTTGTTAATGTAATGTTTTAAAAATGCAGAACAGTTGTTTCTACTGTTCCGGATTTTTTGCTTCTCCTCAGAGGATTCACCTGGTTGACGGCTGTTAAGTTCAGCTGCCTCTTCTGTGTAGTGGTAGTTTGGTGTTGCTGAACAATTGAACCTCTTGATACATTGCCTGTGTCTGTCTCCTTACTCATTCCCTGCCCTGTCTCCCTAGTTTAGCCACCCTTAAGATCTTGCCCGAGGAATTTAATAGCTGATTGTAGGATGTGTAACGTGCTTCTGGGGATGAAACATGCTCAGGCACTGATTTCAGTGCCATGTCACCAGGTTTACTTCAGGGTCTGAATAGTATTTGTGGATTTGTTTGGTCCTGGTAAAAAGTGTAAAAGAGGAGCGAAAATTGAAAGGCTTTTACATTGTAGCAAATGTTACTTCTGAACTGAATTGAGGTCCTCAGTAACGATTTTGGGGAGCTAGAAGCTATCCAGCATCTGCACTGATTAGTTGCTTTGTCAGGGGGTTCATTTCTGTAAAAGGAACTTGAGTTAAAAATTTTTGTTGTTTTTTTCCCCATCCTAGAGGTGTTGTACAATTATTCAATGCTGTCAGGACACACCAAAAGAACATTGATGAGAAGATGAAGAAAGCTGGGAGCTCTGACAGGCAGCGTGCTAAACTGCTGTCTTCTGTTTCAAAGAAAGATTTCATCAGTGTTTTAAGAAACATGGAGGGTGCTAAAGGAAGCAAGAGTCCTGCTGGAAAGGCCACAAAAAGTAATCAGGTAGGCTTGATCTGTGAGAAAAGAATGTGTAAAGGTAGCTTCTCAGTATAATTGCTGTCTATTTGTGTGCCTACTCTTCATAATAAGCTGTGATCCAAATTATTTTGAGACTTCTTAGCGAGCGAACAAGTAGCTCTTAGCCTGTTTTTGAGTATCAAAATACAAAGCACTGGAAGCTCTCCCAATAAGACATCAAGAGCCTTGTATGTAAATAACTTGGTTTAGCTGTGTGTTAAAGAAGAGGATTGATTTATCTTGGATTTTGCACTAAGCATAGAACAAACTAGATTTTGATGGGTTATGACATTTGGAATTTGGCCAATAATAGCTCCTTAAATTGTTAAAGGCATGGAGGCTCTTAATTTTACATGGTGTATTAGACTGTACTACTTGTGTGTACCCACAGTTCAGTCATGTCAAAATCACTGCCTTTGGATGATTATGCTGGAACTGAAGGAATTTGCCATACAAAGTGAATACCACAATAGAAAGAACCAGAGACGTATTAAACATTATATGTAGGCTTTTCTTCCCTGATTCTGCGTGTGTATTTAAGCCGATGTGGCTTCATTACTGTTATGATGTTTTAGAAAGAAACATATCCCACTTTTCCCAGATATGTTTGAGAGACACAATGTAGTTGGATTCGTCCAACTTTTCATCAGTTCTTTCAGCTCACCAAGTAGCTCGGGGTTGAAAACAAGTTCCTCAGACATACTCTTTCTTGTATTTCAGAAGCTGCACGTTTTTGAAGCATATTTGTGTTCAGGTTTGAACGCTGCGCTTGGTAGTGGGTGGAACACTGCTGTTGGCCCAGACTCACAGTAGTTAACTCAGGGCTTTTCTGTGCCAGGAAGAAATACTTTAATCAGTTGGGAGACAGCAGTTTATCATATGGTTTTTGTTTGTGTGCATTTGGGGAGCATGCTGAAACACTGCCTGGCATGAAGTGCTCATACAGTTTTCATACAAATGTAATATTAAAGTACATATTTTTTAAATTCTTTGGATAATGAATACAATTTTGGTTGGCGTTCACACTTTTTTTCTCCTTAAATAATTCCAACTTGCTTGGTTGGTTCAGTGGGGTGGCATGCATCTGTGTGGTTCTCGTTTTTCGTTTGGGTTTTTTCTTCCCCTGAAATAGCAGAATGTTGGAGCAATAGCAGTGCCAACTGCTGTCGTAGTGGGCGTTGAATCCATAGCTGAGCAAGAACTAGGGCCTTTGTTTTCTTTTGTATCAGATTGTAGCAGGACAATTTTCTCAGTAGTAGGTCAAAACCCACACATCAGTAACAACATGTATCCTATTCAAGTGCTTTGGAGATGCTTTAGGTGCTGGCTGGTTACTGTTGGGTTTGATACTAATATAAGTGCTACTTTGACATTGCTTTTGAACAAAAACTGGGACAGGGGTTGGAGTTTTTGTTGGGTTTTTTTTTTAATACAGTGTCTTCCTAGACAGACCACCCTTCTTTCTCGCTCCCTTGTTGCCTTTGCTTCACTGACTCTCCATTCAATACTGAACCAAACTCTTCAACAACCCCTTTCCAAGCTGTTTTTAATATGCCTTATTTTCTCTTGAGAACATATCTATTCAGCAGGCTCCTATCCTGCTAGTTGTTGATGCTTGAAGATGGGGCCAAAATCAGATCTTCAGTCTCCTTCTCAGAATTACACATTTAGCCACTGAACAGTACTGCTGGCCTCCGCTGTTATATCTCTGCTTCTTGGTCTTTGGGGGTGTTTCAGAGGGTAGTAAGCTGGGATGAGATTTTTCAGTAGTGAATTCCTTGCACCAGGAATTTGGTAGATTATTTGTTCCATTTGAAAGCTTCTGTTTGTTTGTTTATTTTGTGGGTTTGTTTTTTTGTAGCAGCCTGCTTTGTTTTTAACATTTGAGGATATAGCATGTATCTCATTTTTAGAAAAGAGAGGGGAAATAATTTATTTATCTCAACAAAAACAGCGGAAGAGATGCCAATCCCAAACTCCAGGCATTCTGCCATCAATTAAAATGCAGTCCAGAACAATAAAACCACTACCCCACCCACATAAAACAAGCAGTCAGCAAGAAAAATAGCAGAATAAAGTTTTACCAGTGAAAGCAAACCTTCCTTGACTCCAGCCTTGTGCTGTGACAGGAGACTTGACTGTATTTTTGAGAATGGGCAAATGTTTTTCCTTGCTCTGCAGTAGTTTTTAAATGCAGAATTTGCCACGTATGTTTGAAAGTTTGGTGGTTTCTTCCAAATGTGAGGGGTTGTTGAAGAAGCCCCGTATGAAGCTCTGTTGCGACTCGCATTTTAGTCAGGTATGTTTATGTGCAAGGAAAAAAGATTTAATGCTCAGTAAAGGCCCATCTGCAGCAGTGCTATTTCATGGTAGCACAACCACTTTTTAAATTTTATTCTCTATTTCCATCGGCTTTATGCATTGACGGGAAAGACAGGTAACCTGTGCCCTGTGAGAACATTGTTTATAGTCTTCCATAATTTTAGCCATTGGCTTAAATATTACTTGGCGTACTGTAACTACAAAAGAAAGACTGTAAGGCTGTGAAAGTTCTCCTGTGCCCTTGTTGTGAAACTGTAGCCCTTCTTGTAGTTTTGTGTGCCCAGATGGGAGTAATTACTTTTCTGAGCTGGAGCCAAATAGTGTTGCCTTTCATATCATTAGCTGTTTATCAAGGTATTTCTTAATCCTTGCTGAGCCAGCTGACTTGTGTAATATTTTTTCCTGTTTTTTTCCAAGGTACTGTGGATGATGCTTGCCTCTGGGTAAGATCATCTAATTTCCCTCCCCTCATCACCTTGTATGAAGCCTTTCAATGTGAGAGAAAAATGTAATAATTTTCTTTTTAAAAAAAATCCTACTTGTTTGTTATTTTGGTGGAGATTTTTTAACTTTTGGGGTGGTTTTTTGGGGGAAGCATTTATTGGCAGATGTGAGAGCTTTTAATCTTGTTCAACACAATCCTTACAGAGTGGATTTTCATATCAGTATGTGTGTTGGTTGTATCTTGCACTTCCCACCTCTAACACACTGTAAAAAACATTAAACTACAGGTTCAGAAAAGGGACATATCAGAGATGCTGTTTTTCCAGCCCCAGAGGTTAAAGTCATCTTTATGTCTATGGAAGAGATACAAGAGTAAGTTGTGTTAGTAGAGGATTCCTTGCAAGAATCTTGTGTTTTCTTTAGGTCCTTATGAAATTTCTGGGTGCTCTGAGGAAGTACATACACCTCCAGTTTTGAAGGAAGTTTCTGATCTCTTAGAGTTGCACAGTTGGCTGATGCAGTGAATTAGTTGAGGTTTTGAAATCTTAATTGTAAGAAAACCAAGAATTTCAGAGTTAGCATTCTCAGAGCAGCCTCAACTCTTTCTCCCTTACTGCATGTCAGGACAACAGGGTCATTCAGGACCAGAAGACTTCATCTTGTCACTTGTCATTTGTGCTGCTCCCTGTAAAGCATTACTGTGCAGTAAAACATTTTATAGTGACATACAAACAACTGGCATGAAAGTTACAGATACTCTTTATGACAAGCATAACCTGAACTCATGAACCTTTCATTTTCAATTAGGCCTTTGTAGCATGATTTTGCTTGAACTTGTAAGTTCTCTTACCAAGTCTGTGGTAGAGCATTTCAATGGTGGAAGTAAAAGCAGGATTTCCTGGCCTATTTCTGTAAGTTGATCCAAATTCTGTAAGGTAATTTTTCTGTAAGCTGTGCTGGCTACATGACCTGGAGGTACAATTTGCTTCCTCTGTTGGGATGACATCTGGAAAAAATTGGCTATTGGTCTTAAAATAGTACCTATTCTGAAATAATTTATTGATAGGAAGGAAGATGAGCAGAGAAGAATACATGTGCTATTTCATATCAGCTATTGCTCATGTGGGACTTGAAATAAAGTGCTTTCCCAGAAAAGTTCCTTCTGCCTGAAGCAGATTCTTTCAGTAATTTTTAAGCACAATGATTAGAGTCAGGTTTACTATAGATTTTTCTTTTGTTCATAAGAGTTCAATTTTAAGCAGTCATTTGAAGGTTGTTCAAGGGCAGGAGGAATATTTTGACTACTATTCTTACTGGGATACCAGAAGTGGCATGGAGGTTTTCATTCTTCAAGTTAAATGGGAATATAAAATGTGCTTTCCAGCTTAAATGTTAGATCTGTTTAAAAGCTGTGAGAGTGACTGCCTTCTTTTTCTTGCAGCTGCATAAATCCTGGCTATCAGCATGTTCTGCTTTTTTCCCCACTGTTTCCACAATGTAGAAGTGAAGAGGGGGGCAAAAATAGTAATATTTTCATCCATATACTACTTGCTTGAAGTTACAATAATCTGATCACTTGTTTCAACCACCTGTAGGAAGCAGCTTGTTTCTGAAGTATGGATGAGGGGAGAGATGAGTCCTAGAAATTTTGTAAGGTGTATCAACACCTGTTTAAGATTAAAAAGAAACTTTTTTTTCCTTAGGTGATAATGGCATTGCAGAGTAGCAGAAGTTTATTACTACAGCTGGATTGTGCTGGTTTTACAGAACAAATTGAAGGAGTAACCAGGCGTGCATGTATTCCAGCAGATTTGAGGGGGCAGCCAAGTATTAATTTAGTTCAGCTGCTGCAAGAATAGATGTGTTCTCCCAGTTTTAATAAATGTC
Organism: Pitta sordida; assembly: GCA_013390025.1. NCBI lineage: Eukaryota > Metazoa > Chordata > Aves > Passeriformes > Pittidae > Pitta > Pitta sordida. The sequence goes on from WEKX01000380.1 coordinate 103,444, forward strand.
TTCCTTTGTATGCTGCCTTTTTATCTGTTTTTCCCAAATGTATGTGCATACTCTTGAAAGCCGCCTCATATATGTTGGGAGCTGATGCTTTTAATGTGGTTTATTGATTTTGTACCAGAAGGTTGTTGACTACCTAATTGCTGTTTGCTGTTTTTTATCATTATAGATAAATGCAGTGTAGGTTGCCACCAATTTCCCGTATCCTATATTCCTCATTTTCTTTAAGGTAAAGGGTTGTTGTGAAGTTGTTATTAGAATTAGAAGTTGTTTGATAGTGACATTTTTACTTTAAGTCTGTTTAGAAGAAGATATATTGACTTAAACTGTTTGGGTTTCAAGAGAGGCAGTATTTCACTGGGTTCACCGTTACTCCTATGATTTTTAGACTCAGATTTCCCTTTCTGTCCCCTTTTTTCACATACTGGATCAGTAGTCAGAAAGGGAAAAAGACTATGATTTTTCATTTTGTTCCCATCTACCCCTTTTTTTATCCTCTTCCTGTTTTATGTTCCTGACAGATTCTTTTCCCCTGCACCTGAGGGCTAAGCACGCAGCCCAGCATCCTGGTACCTTACCCCAGGAGCAGACCGGACAGTTGTTCACACAGAAGGTCCAGTTCCCTGTTTGTCATCACGAGTCACACATGGTCCAGCTTAGTGCTGTCTTCTAAAATGCAGATACTGTGTGATCAGTGAGGACAGATATTTGGATGCTAAATGCCCATCGTATCTACTGAGGTGATGACCTGAGGTTTGGGGAGGGCAGTCTTCATAACTTTCCTTTATGACAAATCTTTATAACTTTTCCAGATCCAGGCAAATGTTTATGGAGATGGCAAAACATATTTTTCCTGATCCAAAGTACATCCTTAACTGATTTTTAAGTTCAGAAAGAATAAATGATGCAAAACCTTAAAGGATTCCTGTAGAAAATGTCTCTTTCTTCCTTAGAGCTGAAAACAAAATATTTTAAGTTTGTCTTTCTGTGAAAAGGAATTAAGTGATTTTAGTTGAAACATTGCAAAAGCCTTCAGCACCAAGTGGTTGAAGTTTGGCAAATTTTTAAGTGAATATAAACAGGGACTTGTGATTGAAATGTCAGGCAATACTGAGACAGCTCCATCAATCATATCTGAAAGTTACTTGCCTTGCTATTTGTTTATTAGTGCACAGGGTACTCTGATGGTGGGTTTTTTCCCCCTGAAGATGTTGCAAGGCTTTTTTTCAGTAAAACTACGTCTAAAACAACGACATTTGAAAAACTTGTGGCACACATCTTCTTTTGATCTTCTCATAAGTATACAAAACACAAAGAGTCAAATCCTATTAGACTTTTATCTAGTAAATCGAGTTGGAAGACGTATAAAAGCAGCTGTCCACTTTTGGCTTCGTTCGTGACTCTTATAGGCAGGGCAATGTGCTTAGAGAAAAATATATCTAAACATTTCATAAAGTATAAAAAAATGTTCTCTGGAAGTAAGAAAGTTTGGGTGGAGCTTTTCTATCTGAACAAGTTTATTTCCCCCATCTAAGCAGTTTCTAATGGAAATTATCTTGAAAAGTAATTCCTTTACTTTGAAGTTTTATAAAGGTATAAAATGTTCTGATTTCTAGAGTGTTGAACTAGCACATGTGTATTATAAGTGACCTCTGTGGGCACCTACTCATCTGTTTATCTTGGTAGACTTCAAGACTGGTGGGCCAAACTGCTTCCAGCTTTCAATGGTTAGAGATTTGCTGAGTTCAGTAGTTTGTTGGGTTTTTTTCCTATGGGAAAATCTGGCTAGTTTTTAATGAGTGTTACTGAAAGCTTAGCAAATATACTTTTTTTTCCTTCTTTTTTTAAACGTAATATTATTATAAATTATACTAAACTGCCTTTTGGAAAGACCTGACCTCTTTTTGGTTCATTGCTGAACTCTGGACAGTGTTCTGCAGGTGGTCTGTGTCGTTTCTCCACCTGCAGCTGTTGGGGAAAACCCATACAGAAACATAGAAGGAGATAGAAAGGTCAGAAATGCTGAGAAAGGGTAGCCAGATGGCTAAAATAAGGGATTGGGATTGTGGGCAGTTTACATATTCCTTCATCAGGCTTAAGCTGCTTTTAGGAAACAGCCTGGGAGTGTTAAGGAGTATGGTCTGTTCATTGATGAGTTTGCTACTCACATGTGACAGTGTGGGGAAAATTAAAGGAAAATCAGAGAGACTTAGATTTGAAGAGCTTTAGCACAGGTTGCAAAAGCCATTTAAGTAAAAGCAGGGGCAGCGATGGTAAGGAGGTTTAGTCAGACATGCTGCTTAGTAGGCATAAAAACTTTGGTATTTCATATTTAGTAAAAAAATTACACAAAAGCTAGTGGGTTCTATTTGCATTTTTTTTCTCCTCGCCCTCCTACCTCATAGTTTTTTTGATCCTTATACTTCTTTTTGTACTCAACGGTAAGTGGAAATCCTGAGCTGGGAAGAGGAGGCTTTTTATTAGCACTACTTCTTCGTCTTCAGCTGCTCTGTGGGATGATTTCTTCAGTGATGGAAGTGATGGACACTGGCTATTACTGTAACTTTAATTTTCTGTTCATAGTGTGAATCATAGTGAAAAACTGATTTCAGCATCATTTGTAGAAAATAATTTGAGCCATATTGAGATTATTCAAAAACTTGCAAGCTGCTAATTTTTTTCTGAAAAAAAGGATAAAAAATGCTCCAAACAGCTGCATGTCTGCCTGTTTTCTTACTGTGACAACAGAAAAGCTTTTGTAAAAACCTGCAGAATATTTTAGTTACTCAATTGTAATAGTGGGTGACATCTGAGAAAAATCTGTTGTGACTCAAAAATGTTTATCTGAAGTAGATTGTTGAAAGACATGAGCACATGACATCTGAGGGGATAGCACACTGAAGGCCTTAGTCTTGAGTGGATGCTTTTTACTAAGCACTCTTGCTGTATCTGCATCTTTTCCAGGTACTGCTTGATGGTTCAGGGAGTGTGCAACTTGCAACAGGGATGTTGTGGATCTGCGTAATGTTTAGGTTGATCTTTAAACTCTGTCATGTCTTCATTACTGCAGGGAAGGTTACACATTAACAAATGTAGGACCAGCTGATGGAGAAAAGGTTTTCTTATTACTTGTGGGAAGCCATGTGGCATTTATTTTGAGGCTGAAGTGCCACATATATACAAAAGTTCTTTATTCCTTTATTTTGAATCCTACCCAAACAGAAGAATTCTCAATTCATTATCTTCCTTTTAGTAATAATGATGGAAGTTGGTAAGCATTTGTCCATGTAAGATTGCTCTTGGTAATTAATCAGTGTGCTTTCTAGTACAAAATGAACTATATTTTGCAGACATGTCACCTGAGGTAAGAAAAGCTGTTCGTTCTGATGGACAGCAATGTCTTTTCCAAGAAAGAACTATAATTCAACTATTTTGAATACCATACCTTGCTATAAAAATTTGTCTCAGGTTTTAAATACAAAAGTCTTGATCATATGTTGTTTTCTATCGGTACTCATTGAGTCTTTATGTCAAGTATTAATTGATTCTGATGCTGTGCAGTGTTGGGTCTAAGAATCCTGTCAATCTTAAGTACATGAACCTTGAAAGCTGTGTGGAGACAGAGTAACCGGCGAATACACAGATAGTAACGGCCAGTATGGGAGGCAGGGATTTCACTGTCAGTAGTAAAACTGCTGATAAATAGGCATTGCAGATGTGAAGGTAAAAGCAGATAGATGAGGAAGATGAAGCAGGTTTGTTTTTACAGGAGGAAAAAACAAACAGGGCTGAGAATGAGTAGTGATGGCCTACAAAAGAGTGCACGGTCTATAAACTCTGCCCTGATGTGTTACATGATAACCTCATAGAGGGAATGTGCTATCCCTTTCTTTCCAGATACCTTCTCTTTAATAACTTGCAATCTACTTTGAACTAATCTTTACTTGGTACCTACTTAGAAATGCTGACTTGTGGAAACTTTTTTTTTTTTTTTTTTTTTTGTATCAGTGGAGTGTTTGGGCGTGACAATTGAAAAGATAGTGTAATTTCTTGATTTTTGCAACTTTGTCATTGTGTCTTGTATTTTAGAGAACATGAGTTACAAGTTGCAGAATGTATTCCACAAGGAAAACTGTTAGTATGGATAAAAGTAACAGTTCAGGTAGTTTAGGAGAGCCTTATTTTCAGGTGAGCTTTTATTTTCTGTGTGCAGCTTCTGGTGTAGCATGCCCATGCTATTCATCATGCTCATTAAAACATGTGAAGGGAGTCTCAATGGCCAAACATGTCTTGCAGCAACATGTGGTGAAATTCCTTGTGCGGCAGAAAGGTTTCTGAGATGGCTGCTGTCAAAGCTGGAGTACAGCACAGGCTGAGGAGTTCCAGAGCGTCCTGTATGCAGAAGGGCCCTGTGTTAACCTTGAATTCTTAAAATATTTTTCTTTTTTCTGACAGAAATAACAATTTATGAGTTTTCTGGTGAACCAAAGCTGAGGAAATCTGTTCCCTCATAAGCTTTTTGCAAGGTTTTTCTTTGCAACTGAGCACTTAATAATGATGCTAATGAATTTTCTTCTTTGCTTACACTCAGATCAATGCTTGTTTTTAGAAATTCTGCAGTTCAGTTCTGACCCCTCTAAAGCTGGGACATGTTTAAGCCTCTGCGTGCCAACCCAAAGCATTCCTTCTCATTCACACATCCCCACTTGTAGTAAACCCTAGAGGAGGATATAAGGTTGGGGAGATTCCTCATACAGGTCATTACGCTCTGGGTGGTCTTCTGGCTGTGCTCTAAAGGAAAAATCAGTATTTGTTGCGCTCGTAGTAATAATTCCAGTGTGTTACTTGCAGAGAAGTTTGAATAGGAATGGCAGGTTTCAAAACACACTAAAAAAAAGTCATTCTTAGATTTATTTACTAGAATTACCTGAGCAGATTCTGGTGTGATGAGAGCCCTTGTGAATCAAGTAAGTTTCCTGTGCCACTGTTAATATCCAGAGGATTATGTCACTTCAAGTATAAGAAGACAGTTTAATTAAGTTGCTCTGATTTCTCAGAGAGAGGATACAAATGGGTATTGAATAACTCTCACCCTAAGGAATAAATGATTTTGCAGAATTATGTGGCAGCAGAATAATTTCTGTTGTGCAGCTCACATGTTCTGCAAGCTTGAAAATGCTTCCCAAAGTGAGTTGCTGTGAGAATTCAGCTCGGAAGTTCAAGATGATAGCAGTACAAGTTATAATCTGAGTTTGAAAATCTATGGTTTTTTGGCTGCTTGGGATCAGGCTTACATAAGAACCTTTCTTAGGGTCATGATCTTGCTGTAATTCAAATTAGAAGGTGTAAGCAGCACTGATGATCAAACTCAAACATAATTTTCCCTTTAAAAATAATTACATTTTGTTTTCTGCTTTAAATACTCTGACTGCAGTTTTCTTTTATTTCTTTTCAGCCTGGAGGAATTTTTTGTTTTTTTTAATCCTCTGAGCTTGGATATTGCTGAAAATGAATTTAGGAGACATGATTATGCTGGTGTTCTTTGTTTTCCATTTCCTCCCTCTCTTCTGCCAAGTGGGGGTTTATTATTTATTATTGTTGTTGATGATAATGTTGTTGTTATTTTTAATTGAGGTTTTACATACCTCAGTGTATGCCTGTGCTGTTTTTCACATTTCTGAGCTTGGTTTAAACTGTCTTGCTTGGGGATGAGAAAGAGAATAGCAGTACATAGTCATTCAAAGCAAGATGCAGGCTGGCAGGGAAGGTAAGGCATGTGAGAATGCATTTTGGCAGTTACACTTTTTAACTTTGTCGTGACAAAAACTTTGCTGTGTTTCAAGATCTTAGATGTTTGTATTGAGCAAAACAGAGGAACCTGGGGAGGCAGTTCAGATTAATTACACCCCTTAGATTTGTTTTCTCAGGGATTAAAGTTGTTGCTTGCAAGATATTTATGTTAGAAATTCCTTCTCCGACAGGTACAAATAAACATTTATCGTAGATGATGGTAAAGAGAGATGCTCTGCAAGCTCTGGCATTTCATCTTTTACAAGGAGCAAAGGCGTGGGACTCCATATGGTGATTGTAATTCCTAGATCTGAAAAATGTTCCTTTGTTAATACCCTGCAGCTACTGTCTTCTGGATGCAGGATGTAGTGGAATCTCTACAGTGCTGTAGGTGTTTGCTGTTATGCAGCTGCAGAAATAGAGTGTGCTGAAGTGACCAGAGCTGGTGGAAGAATGAAATTCTGTCTTTTCTCTATGTGCCCTGATTTCAAGGTGTATCTTTTAATGTGATTACTTACCACTAAGCATTATGGACTTTGTGTAAGGTTCTGAAAAAGCTCTGCCAAACGTTCCTGCTCTGGTTTTAGGATGTTGCTGTGCCAGTAAAGCAAGAGATGAAAATTACAGTGTCCTGTGGCTTAGACAGACTGAGCTTGATTGTCCCAAGGTTTCAAAGGGAACAGGCTTTGAGCTAAGGCACTCATTTGCAGATTGAAGCAGCTATGTGTGGTTACAAGTATCCTCTTGCTGCTGCTTCTGAACAGCTTTAGAAGCAGTAGAGAGGATTGATCTCACTCCTCAGTGTCGGTGCTGTCTGCCAAACTCCAGTGTTAGGATTGAAAGGTCTCAGTTGAAGATACTTATTGTCATGTCATTTGGCAAGAGAAAATTGTGTAGCTCCAGTTTTTTGCACTGGTAAAGAAATGAACCAATACAGGGAAATTCCTAACTTGATCTTGTTCATGGAACTGCTGCTACCACAAGGCGTTCTTAAACTGATGCCTTCAAAAGCATCCAAGGGGCAGTTCCAGCCTGGATCTTGCAAGGGACAGCTGTTAGTTGACAGAAGAACTAAGCTTTGTTGAAAGGTGGGTGGTTTTATTAGGTCTGGGCTAAAAATTTCAGTTCGTCTTATCCCGGTGCAGGTTGTAGAGGGCACACCTTCAAAATAGAATTAAGTAGTTTGGGAAGTATGTCTCCACTACAGAGCCCTACTTGTGTGAGACTTAAGCCTTGGTGACATACCAAGAGGCAAGATGGTGTTTATTTTATTGATATTACCTCTTTTCAACTGGACTATCAGTCCATCACAGTAAGTGAGTGTCTGCACTGGAGTAATCACACTGCATGTTTTGGTCTGCCTTATTTCAGCTCATGGTAATAAGTACATCAGCACGTACCAGTGACTCTGGAGGTATTTTACTAATTGCTGCCTCTCAGACCTTTTGAAATGCGTTGCCACAACTTTTGGCAAAGAACAAATCCATTCCAATGTATGTATAAAAGAGTAGAGGAAAAAAGCAACACCACAATTTTTCACTCCCTGCCTTACCAAAGTATTATGTGGCATTACTCTCTAATGTTTATATAGCCTTTGTTTTTGTTTGGTGATGTTCAAAGGGGACTTCAGTGTTGTAGTGAGATGTGCATGAACAGCTGACTGGAAGTTCAAAAGCCTTTGTAAAGATTGAAAGATGGTTTATTTTCCATGTGCCAAGAAACAGTTTTATTTAGATCAAGACAGATTATGGCTTTGAAAACCCAACTGTATTAACATTCTTACATAAAGCAAGTTGGGAAGTGATGTTACAGTTGAACTAATTGTTAATTATACAAATAGTCTTGCTGCATTTTTTCTTAAGACTTCAGGAATGTTTTGTGATACAGTAGATTTGGGGATGTTTTTTTCTGAAGGGAAAATAGCGTAGTAAAGGAGTTAGGAATGAAGATACTAAACAAGGCATTTTCTGCACTTGGAAGCGTGCTTAAAATTGATGAAATATTTGCTTTTAAGCATTTAATCTTCATCTTTGAGGCATGAACGTGGTACTTCTGTCTTTCTCCTTAAGGCTTGCTGTAAAACTCTATTCAAACCTTTGTGGTACCTTACATAGTGGGTAATGCAGGATAAGTATCCTTCTTTTGTCAAGGTCCTGCTTTTGTCCTGTTGTTCACTTGACATAGCCAGAAAGAAAGGCTAATGTTTTTGATGAATTTGAAGTTTGGGCTTTTCAAACCTCTAGCCTTACACTGTCATTGCTGGCAATAATCCACTGCTTCTGTGCTGTTTAAAACCCAAAACAAGCAAACAAAAAATCCCTATTCTGCACATCTGAGAATAAAATGGAATTTATATTGTGTTTACTATTTGGAGGGAGGGGGCAAAGGGGATTATTTTGTTGGGAATATGTGATATTTCCATTTAGGTGTTTCAGATTCAACTCCTTAAATTTCTCTGTTTAAACAGTGAAAATTATAAAATTTGTATATATATGTGAAAGATCTGAGATTAAAGAAGAAAAAGCTTTGTGATTTTTGTAATTTTTTAAACTTTTTCTACTCTGCAAAGGTAAACATATAAAACAACTGCAATACAGTTAAAAAGGAGGGACAAAAGTTACCCTCTCCTTGCATTCCCAGAGAGAGTACCTGTGTTTACAGATTATTCCTATGGGAACATTTGATGGTCTGCCTAGAGACCCACCTTACCAGTAGCATTTTGATTCCAGGTAATTGACTGCCCTGTCTGAGATGATTTTTAAGCTTTACTGGGGATAGCATTTGAAGTGAATTGTTGCAGGAGTAAAAAGTAATTAGGAGGCACTACCCTGGGGATAAGGGGGATTGGATGGAAGTGGGCATTAATGAGATGGCTGTGAAGGCACAAAAGCAAATTCCAAACAAAAATGCAGTGCAAACTTCTGGAGGAACAGCTGTGAGGTTTCTCTTTTTCTGAGCTGGGCCCTTGCAGATTCTTTTTGGTTAGGAAAGGGTAAGAATTGTTACCCTCTTTTTGTGAACATAGTCTTTCAGAAAGAACTGTAGGAGAAGTCACATTTAGCATTTCTGCTTTGTTTACCTATGAAAATTACATACCTTGTTTGTGAAACTTCTTGTGCTCAAATAACTAATGTCAGTGTGATATGATGTGTTAGATTTACATTTTCTTTATTCCTCATTTCTTCTGCTGTTAAATTCCATATGCTGCTTTTCCGCAAAGATTTCATAGACATCAGCTTAAATAGGCAGTGGTTCTAAATATCACATTCTTAGATGCATGACAGAGAAGAGGCATGAACAAATGTCTACGATGATCATACATTTACTATGAGTTTTGCATCTAGCTGGCAAATCTTTGTCTGCAGAGGATGCTGTAACAGGAGAGCCCATCTACCGTATGGTATGAGGAGGTGGCAGCCTCTTAAACTAGGGTGAGTCATCTGAGGTACATCCTTTGGCGCAGGGAAGTGGGGAAAGCACATCTGAGATGCCAGTGTTAGCTTTGTTTCAAAGACCCTGCAAAACTTAATTGGTGTTTTCAATGTCCTTAATTCCTTTTGGTATCCACTGCTGGATACCAAGCCATGTTGTTCCTCAGACATATTTTACTGCTAAGGTGTAAACCAGTGAAATAAATCCTGCTTTGTTACATTGAACAGCTTTAGTATTTTCCTTCTGTAAGAATGTAGGAATAGCTTCAAGCTGTTCTTTAAAACTCTTGCCACAGGATGGGGCTGTTGCACTGCCCAAATGCGTTGTGTCACGTCAAAGAAGTGCAACTAAGCATTGCTCTCAGTGCTAACCTGAAACTACACTCCTGTCACTTTTCTTTATTATTCACCAGTCCATGTAGTAGGCCTCAGTTTATTCACTTTCAAAAGGTAGGAAATTTGAAGTAAGGTGTTATTGGCTGGCTAAATGTAGATCAACTTTGTTTCTTTTAGAGGCAGCTTTGTACCATATGAGAAGCCCAGGTAGTGAGGTAATAATCCACATAAAGGGGATTTGGTTCACATATCACAGAATATGTTAAATATTAAATTGGGGGGGGGGGGGTTAAGCCTTTATTAAATCCATATTTGTGTTTTAGAAATGTGCCAAGAAGTGTTCTAATGAAGCAGCACCTGGGGGTTAATAAATGATATCATGAATCCATTCTGATTGCCAAGAAAGATTTTAATAAAGGAAGCTATGCCCAGGGTTGACTGTTTCATCCATGAGAAGTAATTGTTTTGTTTCCATATTTATTGGTTGTTTAAAAGAAGTTTGCTTTCTAGCATCGAGTCATTTATAGTTGTCCTGCATGTTTCTGTGTACCATTTGCATAAAGAGCTAACCCTCAGTAGGTCTGCAAGTGCAAACTGTAGGAGGTGTTATTTTGTTTGCATGAAGAGATCTACTTCAGTACAGTGGTGAGTGTCCCCACCTCTCATGCAGGAGACCAGGGGTTCGATTCCCGCCAGGCAGACGGTGGTGCCGTTTAAGAGTTGGACTCGATGATTGTTGTGGGTCCCTTCCAACTCAGAATATTCTGTGAAGAGTTTCCATCTTTTACTGCCTTTCACATTCATCTCATGTTCATCTGTTCCCTCTTCTCCTCCCTAAACATTCAGGGTGAAGTGAAGCCTGAAGAGGGGCCAGAGTGGAATATCCTGCGTGATGACTTCATGATGGGAGCATCTATGAAGGACTGGGACAAGGAAAGTGATGGAGAGGGCAATACTGAACAAGGAGAGGATCTGAAACAAGAAGATGACAGCGACTGAATGAAATTGAAAACTATTCAAGATAATGTTTTATCTTCTTTTTTTGAATAAAAAGTCAGCATTCTGTGAATGTACAACACTTGAAGGATACCTCCTTTTTTGAAAAAAAAGACTTACACAACCTTGGAGTGTTTTCTCCTCTATGTCAAACCTTTATTTAATATAGCTCCATTTGCTATACTGAAATCCTGAAATATTTTCCAAAACAAGTATAATTTTCAACATATTTCCAAAACATTTTGTACAGTCAAAATAGTGGCACTTGCCCAATGAAAGAAAGATTTTGCCAAGGTCATTAAAAGTTTATACATTAGTCATGGCAATTGATGTATTAGTGTGCTGCATTTCCAAATCCGTGTTGCGCTTTGAAAAGTTGTTGCAATTTGCAATAGAAATGGCTTACAATAAACACAGAAATGCCGTCACCTTGTAAAGTTATCAGACTCCTATAGAGTCTTTACTACTTTGGCCAGAAAAGGTTCTGTAGATAATAGAGAAAAGTAACCATTAATGTGACAGTTCTGGTCTTGGAGCATTAGTTTGATTGGAGACAACTCTGTAAAAAGAGAGACTTGACCCTACCGAATAGTTTATATATATAATTTTGGTTTCTTTCCATTGTAAGTCCGAGGTTGTATAAGCTGAGTCTGGTAGGAGCGGAAAGGACGGTCATTGCTATTGGTTCCATTGTGGAGGGAGGGCTTTTCTAGCAATACTCTATAAAATTGTGTTCCGTGTTGCTTCATTTGCAATTCTGGTGTTCTGACCTTTTTCAGTATGGAGATGGACCCCTGAGGTTTAGTCAGCTCTAATGCTAATTCCTCAGGTCTGTAAAGGGTCAAACAACAGCCCTTCCTCGTAGTCATGCACCATAACAGTAACAAATTTGGAAGACATCTGTCAGGGTAACACATTTGGCTCTGTTTAAGCTACAGCAATTTCTTCTCAGTAGTTGCTTGGTTGCGAAGGTGTAGAAGCTAACATGCATAGTAAGAATATGTTCTATATAAGCATATGTGTACAGAAGGCATTCTGTTGTGATTAAGGTTTTCTAAATGAGAGATTGGGTTTGAATTCTGTTGCCTTTCCTGTTCCAGACTGACTGGCTGATGCTGTGTCGTTTGTTTAACTTTGCTATCACATTTCCCCATTTGCTATGTGAAGAAAATGCCTTGGGGCCTATTAATTGATACTTAAAATACATAGTACTGTTCTGTCCATTTCTACAGATGCCTTACATACAAACCTTTCTTTGTACCTGCTTATATGCAAGATACAATTTGGAGCAACTTTGTAATTTTCAGTCGTCAGCATGGAAATGTGTGGTAGGACAGTGGACACGGATTTTCCTTGCAAAGGTATTGAGGAGGGGAGGGTGTTTGAACTTTGTGTGTACTGTGGGATAAAAAATAGAGATACAAAATGGCAGAGAAGCCCATCCCAACAACTGTCAATCATTGTGCTCTCCCTAGCCTATTCATCTGGTATATATTGTAGCATAATTATTTGAGAAGAACTCAAAGCTAACAGCAGAAATGTTTAGCTTTTCAAGCTGTTTTGAGTGTTAAACATATTAGATATCTGAGGAGACATTAGTTTGTGGCCTGATATTTATTATCACAAATGAAGGCATACACTCAAAATATCAAGTGGCAAAACCACAGAAGTTTGACATATGGTTATCCCAGCTTCTGAAGGCTCAACATCTGTATAGCTGTTCAGTGAGAATTACCATCTCATTGTGCAATGCAAAAATATGCTACAATGGATTTTGAGTCTATGAAGCACCATAATATTCCAATCTGACATTGCTTGCTTTCTACAGAGTTCAGCTACTTTGTGTGAAAAAATTTTACCAACACCCTTAAATCTACAGTTGTTCTCTAGTTTCATGTCCCCAATCTGTCACCAAGATCAAAATTGTGGAAAATAATCAAAGTTCTTCTTAGGACCTATGACATCCTGAGATGATTATTAAAAGTTTCAGAATACTTTTAAAATACTTTCAGAATAGTGTTTATTTGTGCCTTTTTGAGTAATGTTTTCATTAAAGCACTGAAGTGTCTCTTGTGTGTTTAAAAAAAATCTGGAATACAGTCAGGTCTCCTATACCATGGGACCGTGATCTTATTAGTCTCCCATGTAGCCTGCCTTCCACATTGATTGGCAGCTCATTAATATGCAAATTTGCCCTGCACCCTCGCACGGCTCCCCTGGTGCTCCAGTGCTGTTTTGGCACTGCCTTGCTGTGTATTGGTGTTTGTGTCCTGGTGCCTGCAGCCACCCCACACTGGGAAAAAACCCTTTTCTGCTCGGCTGGGACACTGCTGTGGGGGAATCCCCCGCACCGCAGTCCTGGCGGCCCCCAAGCGGCCCTGAGGGGAGGAATGGGGAGCTGGCAAGGCCCAGAGCAGAGCTGAAGGGAAGGGAGAGGGGCCGGCGCGGCTTGAAGCAAAGGGGCAGAGCAGGACTGTCATGGCTCGGGGTGGAGGGGCAGAGCGGGACTGGCGTGGCTCGCCATGGGCAGAGCAGTGCGCCCATGGTCCATGCGGCATGGCGTGGGAGTTGATGTGCATATTCATGAGTGCCTAATTGAATATTCATGCATGCCAGGTTGCGCATGCCCAGTTGCAAAAAGGGGCCTCGCTCATAGCTAAAAAATCATGCTGCTAAGATGTGAAGCCGCCATATGGGGGACGCAAAGTGGAAGAGGGCCGACTGTATAACAATATTGCTAAAAATATTTTGAGCTTCCATTTCACTTAGACTGCATAGCCTATATGTGGAGAGCATTTCTTGCATTTTAAGAAGCGTAATACTTACATTTTTAATGTATATTGAGTTATTTAAATTTCATTCTGTACTTTGCCGTTACCTTGTCCTTTGATTTGTGTCGTACGCAGAGAAGCTCCTAGAACAACTAAAATTGTTAACTACATCACAGAATCACAGAATATTCTGAGTTGGAAGGGACCCACAAGGATCATCGAGTCCAACCCTTAAACAGCACCACTGCCTCCTTGGAGGAAATTGAACCCCTGGTCTCCCGCATGAGAGATGGGGACACTCACCACTGTACTGAAGTGGATTTGCATATTTTGATTTTAGACATTTGTTGGCCATTTTATTTCAGTTTTGTTTTTATTTACTGGCAGTTCAAAAGATCTAAACCTTGTCTGACCCAGATACCTTCCAGTCTCCTCTCTCTGCTGTGGGATCAGCAGCCGTCCCTGCTGCCCTACCCCCTTCCTTAGTAATGTTCTTCCTCTTCAGTAGCTACCAAGAACAATCTTCAGCAGCATTTCCCAGCAGTCAGAGTGCTCAGTCTGTTTTTCCTGCTCCCATGAATATCTCTGCTTAAGCAAAGCTGTGCTGCTGCCGTTCATTCCAGAGAGCATGAATCATCTCAACTTTGTATATTTCTGTACCTATCTATATAAAGCCAATAAGGATGGGGTGGTTCCAGTTTTATTAGGCTACAAGCCAATTCCAGAGTATGTAGAGTTTAATATTCTATGAATTGCACGCAAAGCAACAGTTTTGTTTAATAAGAGAAGGCACAGGGTCAGCTCTTCCCCATATCTCGTCTCCTGGACCCCCCACTCCCCAGCACAATTGGAAATAAAATAACTTTCTACTTCATGCTTTTCTTCAGCCTCCTGTTAGGGAAACACTTTTGGAGTGGTAATGGAATATCCTTGTTGTGCCTGATGCCACTTTACCACAGCATCTTCCTTGTTTAACATGGAGAGAACTCCTGCTGCTGCAGCTGTGAGACAGGTTCTCCTGGGTTCACAAGTTGACCAGAACAAGAGAGCCGAAAGCTGCTTCTTAGTTAAGATAGGGATTTTTTTGTGTGTGTGTGATTTGTTTTAAACAGGGAAATTGATTGTTTGGAGGCTATAAAAGTGTTTTGACTATGATGCTTCCCTAAGAAGGTGGTCTCTAGACCTGCATCTGTTCAGAGCTGGCTCAGTAGCTATCTCTGGGGAGGAAGGCAGAAGTCATCTGGCACACAACACTTGCACAACTTAAAATGACAAACTTCTCATTCTTATGAAATGAGTCCTGGCATAGTTAATATACACATAGAGCAGTTGTCAGTGTTGTTCAATTCCAAACCCTGAAAATTCCTCAATGATTTCTTCTAGACTTGCTGAGGCAAGGAGGGCCAGGACGAGGCTTGAGGTAGTGAAAACTTGGGATCTTGTTACACAGATAGGGTCCTAATGCTAAATAAGATGTTAAACTGGGGCAGACACTGGACAAGTTCTCCTTAACAGGTGGCGAAAGACTAGATTTCATTTACTGCTGTTCTAAAGCAATGGCTTCTAAAGTCTTGCAGTATGTAAGCCTCAAATGTTTCACCTCTGTAAGTGATCTAGCAGATGAAAGCTTTTCCTTAATCATTCTTTTTCAGACTGAAAGTGATGGCTGATGTATTTCTTAGACAAAGCATTTTCTTTTCCAATACATCTCTTCAGTTGTTTTTCTATCTTAAGAGATGTTCACAAAGAAACTCCAGTCAAACTGAATAGCTTCAACACCAAAGATGCATGTGTTTGTGTAATGCTTCATCCCTTGGAATGATTCTGTTTTGTTTGAATCTGTGTATTTAATCTGTTGGATACCAAATTGTTAAATGAATTAGGACACATTCATCAAGTTTTTGCATGTGAACTAATGAGCACAAGTGACTTCCTAGAGGCACTTTGGAAGGTGATTTTAGGAATACTCATAAAAAGCATTGTTTCTTCACAGTGCCTCAGTTGATTCAATAGCCCATTCTCTCATGCCAGTGCGTGAACTTTTGGAGCATTATTTCACAACATTTTCTTAGTCTTTCTTAACTGTTTTCAATGGTGTTAATTGTGAACTGCTAACGAGGATTTCTTACAGACATGATGTTCTCAGAAGCAGCTGAATAATTAATAGAAATAGTTCATTGAAAAGATAAACTGGTTACATTTATCAGAAACTTCATGCATAATTTAGGAATGGTTAAATATAAAATCTGCTGATATCATATACTAATAGTTCTTTAAACCATGCTTGTTATAGACATGTATGATCACAACTAGGATGTAACAGGGAGTTGTTTGCCATAGTTTTAAGGCCTGTTTGAATATTGAAGTAGTTAGACTCCACTAGCCATTTATGAGCCCTTTATCAAGTGCATTATGAATATAATCCTGGAGATTGTGACTGAAAGCCCATGGCTAATCAATCACTCTGTTTCTTTGAACTTCATTTTTCTGTTCTGATAAAGGAGGACATTCTTGTTCAGAAGAGGAAGGCATACAAGTGTTTTGTGATCCAAGCAAAATGATAGTGAAAAACTTTCTTGATTAGGTGGATTTTTCTTTGACTTCAAGGTTGTGTACAGTTTATCTCAAGAGGATTTTCTCTGGTTTTTAAGTGACTCATAAATTGCAAATTTTATGAACAATGAAACAGCCTTTTACTTAGAGTACCTTGTGTCCAGGGACAAGAACTGGTCTGCATCCATTTCAGGAAGGGTGCCTGACATCAGGCAGCTGAATGAAAACTGTTATTAGAGGGCTGAGTACCTGAGCTTTTGGTAATTGAGACTTTGACATACCTGCCCATAATAATACAGTCACTACCTTCCAGGCTCACAGGCAAAAGGTGATCAAACACACATTGTTAGCCTTCCCACCATTGTGTACCTCTGCATCTTCAGTTACAATCCAGATGAATTTCAAAAGAGCTTAAGGTTCATATTGCAATGGTGTAGTTTTATATAACAGGTAATAATAGTATATATGGAGCTTTTTTAGAAGAGTGAAAAATAATTGCGAGTGCTTGCTGACAGGCAGTGCCATACTTATGAAAGAAATATTTTTTATTTAAGAAAAAGCTTCATAAAATTCTCAGGTGAGCGTTTCTTCCTGATAACAGAAAAAGAATATAAAGATTTTTCAGAACCTTCAGACAAGATCCTCAATTCAAGAATGCATTACTGAGCTAAAAATGTATTAGACTCAACTAAATATACTTCCAGTATGAAAGTTGATCAAACAAATCCAGCCTGGCAAGATGATATATTGATAGGAACCAATCAGGTTGTTGCGAGACATTGAATACCTTTCTGATGTATCAGAGCAATGAGAATATCAGGTCAGGATGGCCAGTGGCACTGCTGTTCTTTACACCTGCTACGTTTTGCCTTTTCCAAAACACCTGCTGGAGTGTTCTTCTATTTTAAAATTGGGTGCCATTGCCTAGAATCAAAGAAGTGAAACAGACTTTTTGTGAAGAAGATAGTTTGGGTAAAAAGGGAAATGCATGAACTATGTGTCTTTCTAGAAGGTCAATATTGCGCTTCCCAGTGACAAACCGTTGTCTTTAATTCTCATTCACTTCAGTTACTGTCGAAGCACATTACTGGACTGTCTGCTTTGTGATCAATTAATTTTAATTTCATAAGACTGGAGTGATGAGTTTGTGCATTCAGGTCCTTTATGTTAGACAATACTGGCTCACATCTGCATTTTCAACCAATGTGTAGGCATTTTTACACTCTGAATTAACTTTTAGGTGGACAATCAAAATTGTGTGAGAGGAGATATTTCAGCTGTCAGTCTGTACCCATGATAGGGAAGTTTAGAAGTAAATTGTCTGAAGTACAGATTGGACTTTGGTATGTTTAATGAAGATAGTTCTCCCATTCTTGATATCTGTTGTTCTTAAACCTTATGTGGTTCTTAAACCTTCTTAAAACTTATGTTTCTAGAAAATATAGGGCTATTACATTTGTGGAAAAACACCACAATTTGTTTTGTCTTCCATATAAGGATCTTTGACCTTGACCCACAGACTCCCTTGAATGATAGGGTAGGTGTTCTCAGGTCGTTCTCCAGACCACTCCACTGAGCACAGCCCCAGTGCAAACCATGCTGCTGGGGGCATCAGGTGTGCTGTTAGCTTCAAAATGGGGTGTTACACAAGTTCTTCATGTGGTGTGTGTCCAGACAGGGCACCATGCCCTGCTCTAGGGTGGGACTGGCAAATGTGCAGGTGGAGCTGCTATTCAGCTTCCTGGGCAGCCTGGACCCAAGCTGGTGCCTCTGGGTGGCATGAATCTCCTGAAAGAACTAGGGGAAAAAAGGATGTACAGCCTTTGGATAAAGGGGGACGTAAGTCAGCGTGTGTTTAAGGAAGTCAGCAAGTCATGCAGGAATAAAACGAGAGAGGCAAAAGCCCTGATGGAATTCAACCTAGCCATTTCTGTTAAGGACAATAAGAAATGTTTCTATAAATACAACAACCATAAAAAGAGAGGCTGCAACAACCTTCACTCCTTAGTGGATGCAAAAGGGAACATAGTAAGTAGAGATGAGGAAAAGGCAGAAATACTTAATACCTTCTTTGCCTCTGTTTTTAACAGTAAGACAGCCAGCAGGACAACTGGACTTGTGGGCTGACGGAAGGAGTCGGGGTGCAATATAACCCCCCTAATCCAGGAGGAGGTAGTCAGAGACTTGCTGAGTGGCTTGGATCCTCACAAGTCCATGGGACCTGATGGGATCCATTCGAGGATGATGAAGGAACTTGCAGATGAGCTCGCTAAGCCACTCTCCATAATTTACCAACAGTCCTGGCTTACTGGTGATGTACCACAAGACTGGATATTGGCTAATGTGACACCTATCCACAAGAAGGGCAGGAAAGATGATCCAGGTAATTACAGACCTGTTAGCCTGACCTCCGTCCTGGGCAAAGTCATGGAACAAATAATCCTGTGTGCTGTTACGCAGCACCTGCAAAATGACCGTGACATTAGAACTAGTCAGCATGGATTCAGGAGAGGCAGGCCTTGCCTGACCAACCTAATCTCCTTTTATGATCTGGTGACTCGCCTGGTTGATGAAAAAAGGGCCGTGGATGTCGTGTACTTGACCCTTAGCAAAGCCTTTGACAGTTTCCCATCATAAGCTTCAGGAGAAACTCTCAGAGCATGGACTGGATAGAAGCATTATGTTGGCTTAGGAACTGNGAGAAGAGGAGACTCAGAGGTGACCTGATTGATGTTTACAACTACCTGAGAGGTGGTTGCAGCCAGGTGGGTGTGAATCTCTTCTCTCAGGCTGATGACACCAGAACAAGAGGACATGGCCTAAAGCTACACCAAGGGAGGTTTAGACTGGATGTTAGGAAGAGGTTTTTCACAGAGAGCGTCATCTCTCATTGGAATGGTCTGTCCAGGGAGGTGGTGGAGTCGCCATCCCTGGAGGTGTTTAAGAGAAGACTCCATGAGGAGCTCAGTGACATGGTCTAGTTTGTGGGAGGCTTGGATGGATGGTGCCCATGGTTCCACGCTTGTTGGCCTGATCCCGGGGTGGGCGTTTGCTTGGGAGTTGGACTAGATGATCCTGTGGGTCCCTTCCAACTCAGAATAACCTGTGAATCAGGAAAGCACAGAGTATCTCTGGATACAGAGCTCGGAAGCCTTGCTGCTGGGAAAGCTGAGCTGTTGTGTAAATAGTGTAGCCTGCTGGTTCCACAGGGCCTGGGGAGTAGTCTCAAAAGATCATTGATTCACGAGAAGCAGTTAGTGAACATCTTTGCCACTCCATATAGGTGGCCTGTTCAGGACCCTGCTCTGAAATAGTCTAGATAAGGATCAAAAATTTTACTAACACAAAAATAGATCTTTCTGTTCTAATTCTAGATTTAGCCACCAAATTCAAATCATCTGGCTGGAAGAATGTAGCTTGATCAGCCATTCAAGAATACTGCTTTCATTGATTTCAGTAGCCAGGCATAGAAAATGCATTTAAAGATGTGCAAGGCTGAGAGGCAACACAAATACCTCTGCACTACTTGGCGAGTGTAGCACAAAAGCTTGGTATTGCATGAGGTTTGATTTGGTTGTAGGTTTGCTTTTATTCATGATGTAGTATAAAATAATGCATTGCTTTCTGTAAAGTTTCTAGGATCATCTTGAATATGTGTTGCTCAAAAACCGTTAGGGAAAAATGATTTCTGAAGCTTTGGGTTTTTTCATCTGCACAGGCAGCTTCTGAAGAAGTCAGGATACCAGACCAAAAGCTATTTGTTTTTTGTATCTGCAGAATATGACTTAAAATATGACATTACTGGCCGGCCAATTTTTTAGGTTGCTGCCAATTAGCCTTGCTATACACATAATTTTCTTAAAACTTCAGTAGTGCCATCTGGGTGCACATTCTAGCTTCAGTTACA
Organism: Pitta sordida; assembly: GCA_013390025.1. Taxonomy (NCBI): domain Eukaryota; kingdom Metazoa; phylum Chordata; class Aves; order Passeriformes; family Pittidae; genus Pitta; species Pitta sordida. The sequence continues at coordinate 123,225 of WEKX01000380.1, forward strand.
TGATTTTAATTTGTTGGATAAACTCCAGTAGATGCTCTGCTAGGAATACAATATTTGCAGACATCATTTGTGTGTTACTTAATGAGGTATAACCCACATCATCACTGAGCAGTTCAGAAATAGAAGGCAACAGCTGTAATATTGAGAAAGAGATGCAGGTCACCAGTTCAAATCTTGAGATTAAAGGGATAACTTTGCCCTACTGTCTTTACTTTGTCATGCTTGCTATAAGTAAATGTCAAGACCCTCTGGTGTATAAACCACTGTACTTATATTTCTCTTTTTAAAATTATTTTTATTTTTAGTTCATGAATCTGATCGTTTTCCTCTGCTGATATGTAAGTCTGACTGACTTTAGTGGAAACAGGATTTCCTGTGGTGATTAAAACCACAGGTGCTAGGATTAACAAAGGCCTTCTTTTTGGTAGCACATAGACTAAAACTGGAATGATATAGAGAAGATTCATGTGGCATCCTCAGGGCTGACAAGCACATTTGGGGAAGCACATGAGGGGATCAAACTCTGGGAGGTGTAACCATGGGGGAGCATCTCTGGTATACACAAAGTTTTTATGAAGACTTGAGTCTTAACTGATGTAAAGATGGAATCGACTGTTGGAAGCAGAAACCTCTTTGAATGCAGCACTGATATGTGCAGCCTTTACGGAAAACATGTATATTTTTAGGATAGGGAGTTTAGACCGTTGATAGGCATTGCTTCCCTAGACCCCTAATGTCTGTCTATGCTCTTTGGAGACACCATGCAACTTTATTACAGGGAAACTATTTTACAAGTTGTAAAATCCAAGCCATGTAAAATGTGAATGATAACAGCACCGAAATGCAGACTAACGGTGATATTCCTTTCTGTTCCCTACTTCCTCATATCCATAAAATGTTTTGTTTTGTTTTTTAATTTTTTGGGGGGTGGAAGTTCTTGTAAGTGACAGCTTTAATATCTCAGCACCCCTTGAACATTTCCCATCCCTTCAGATTTTAGTAATTCTGGCTTGAGGTGTCCTGGCTAAAGTTCCAGTGTTGTTTGGTGGGGTTGATTTTGGTGTTTGTTGGAGGGGTTGGGGTTTTTGGGTGGTAATTTCATTCTAGATGTCATTTATTAAGGTACAGTTTTAAACACACAGACTATACACTGCTGTGTGGACATTGCATCTTGTGTTCTCACTCAGTGGTGGAGATGATATCATTCCATAAGATCACAGAGGTGACACCTTTTTTGATCAGATCCTGTTGACTACCCTTGTGATGTTTCCACTGAATTTATTGAGTCTATTTGTGGGAATGGGAACTTTTAATATATATATAGATAGATACATACATGTGTATGATTGATAGGAAACCCAATATGAGCCAGCAGTGTGCCCAGGTGGCTAAGAAGGCCAATGGCATCCTGGCCTGCATCAAGAACAGTGTGGTCAGTCGGTCCAGGNTTATTTATAAATACACAAAATTGTATATATCTATAAATATACATATATATAAATAAAATGTTTTATTCCTGTTATATATTTTGTATTTGTTCCTATATACGTATATATAAAACAAGATCTGGTTCATACAAATCAGTTTTTTCTCTCTGTATATACATATACCAGAAACCTTTGATTTGCAAGTTGACAAGTAGTTACATATGTCGTATATGTATATATGGATAGCAGCCTTGCGTGTCAAACAGCATGTTCTATAAAGTAGCCTTTATCTTCTGGAACATGAGTGTTGCAGGAATGGGCTGTGGTTGTGTGAAATGCAATCCTGGGGCAGCAGGGCTGCTTGTATTAGTAAGGTCAGCATGGTTTGCTCTCAAATTCATCCAGGCGTTACTGCACACACTAATGAACTGTGCAGCACAGAGGTATGGACTTCTACTTCACTAAGGATAATAAACAGCAAAATCTAAGTTTTATTATAGTATATATTACAACTTTCCATTATTTGTCATCTCCTCTTTGCCTTACCTTTATTAGGTGCCACCTTGGCTCTGCGAGTTGAACTTTTGTACATGTATTTTTATAAAAAGGAGAATTCAGAAGTTTTTTCGCTAGCACCCTGCATCAGAATAACTGAGATTCTACACAACCACAGTTACGGCTGCAGATTTCTGTGCGTGCCACAAAGAATTAATTGTGCAATCATCCTACACTCGTCATCAGTGTGAGAATTTACAAAAGTCACCTCTTAACTTTTAAAAGTTATTCCTCTTCCAACAGTGTTCTTTAGTTTATGAAATGTGGCCAGCCACCTTACTTAATGACCTGGTCGTCAGCAGTTTTAGAAAGATTATTGCCTTTGTATTTTGCGCAGCACATTTGCGTATAACCAAAACAATCTAAAAAGAAACCACAAATTGTAAAATCTTGACCACGTAATTTTTAAGTTAATAGGAAACACGAAACCTTCACATTTAGTGAAGTAACTTTCCAGGTGTCTCTGTTTTTCTAATAAACAGTTACTGTTTATTAAAAAAAAAAAAAAAGATATGTAAAAAGACAGTATTGTATTGAATTAAAAGCACCAAAACAGATAAGTTCTGTTCTTTCCCTCTATGCCTATATGCATGCTAAGGGCCCATTCCTACTTTTTGACTTAAAAAGCTGACAACAGCCCCACAAGGCCATTTCATAGAGGCACAGGGAAGACATAAGTAAAAACTTCAGTGTCTGATAATCTCAGCGGCCTTTGAAAGAAGCAGGTAGTCATTAAATAAAAACTATTTCAGAATTAATCAAAACTATCAAAGCTTTTCAGGCTAAAATACAAAGCTGTAATTCGGATAATTTTTACAGATGTATCAGTCCTGAAAATAAACAGTAGAATTTTGAAGCTGGATTACCTGGGCGGACAATCATGTTATAACTGATTTCTGATGATACTATGCTTTGTCCAGATTTGTATAGTGCCCACAGTTTGGCTCTGTCATTTCTGACAAGTTTTGATTGCCTCTTCTGTTTTTGCAAGGTAGAAATGACACCTATTTGAGTCTAGTTTGCAGGATTCCTGTGGACACCCTCCCNNTCCTGGGGACCCCCCCCCCCCCCCCCCCCCCTTAAATATGCAGGAGAGAGATTTTAGAAATAAGATCAGGTATATCATGATGTATATATTCCAGATATTTTCCTTTGGATTACATAATGGAAAGTTGATGTTTATGAATGTGTATTTGAGTGATTTGGCTAGCAGGTAGGTGTCCCTTCCTGGAGCAAACTGGAGCAGCTCAGGCATGTGTGGTGGGCTTCTGCAGCTGCTGGGGATTTAGCTCAAGTGGCCAGGGCTTTTGGAATGGAGAATGCTGCAATCCCCGAGAAGGTCTGCCTGTTAAAAACATCACCATGGTGACACCGGAATGTTTTAAGGAATCAAGCTTTGTTGAAGTGATGAGGCAAAATGGAGACATGCACCTGGATAAGCCTTGACACCCTGTATTACACTAAAATGGTCGGAAGAGAAGCAAAGGATTTGTCTCAAATGAGAGCAAACACAGGATTTATAATTTCTTTTTTTTTTTTTTCCTAGCTAGTCTAAAAGACACTAAGGAATCATTCACAAATCTGAAGGAATCTCAGCAACTTTCTAGTTAAATTGGTTTGCTGTCAGGCTGGCTGGATCTCTGGTGGCTTACAAGGAGGACTCCCCCAGAGCTCAGACCTCCTGCAGCTGCTTGGGCAGCCTGGCCAGACAGGCACCAAGCATGTGAAGGTTGATGGTCTCCAGTAGGGCATCAGTAAGTCTCCAGGGTTTGTGAAAGACACTGCAGAGTTTGGCTTGGTGGGGGATTTTTGTTGGTTTTGCTTTCTTCACCAATACGTAATAAATTCGCAAAAACCGAAACACTTTGCCAGCTGGTAGGACTGTACCTGCAGAGGTATCCCAGGAGATAGTGGGAGGTTCCTTGCAGAAAGAGGATTTTGAGCACTGACACACTCACTGCTCTGAAGCCCTCAAGGTGAGTGTCAGGCTATTCATTTACAGCAGCAAATAGTTACACAGCCATAGTTGCTGTATAAGGAATTTCTCCATGGTTTCAGCTGTAGCTTTTGGAGGAAATAATTTAATAACCCTTTTCTTCAGAAGTATTTGCGGTTGAGGTACCTTGTGTAACAGAGCTGATTCCTCAGCTGGTTAGAAGCTGAGCTGTGAGATGGAACAGCTTGAGGAACTGTCCCCTTGGTTTTCTACAGGTGTGTTGCAGAAGTGAAACCAGCTGAGTCTACATGTTGAGCTTGCTTGTTTATTTGAGTAATTTTGGAAACATTGCCATTCCTGACACTGCAGCTGTGTTTTTGAGGTCAGTAGTAGCAGGACATTGACATGTACAGCAGTAAAAGTGTGAGGCTGTTGCAGAGACGTTTAATCTGGCCTTGCAGGAATTCATGGATTTAAGTGGAAAGCACCATTAACTCTTGCATCACAAATATACAGTCTCGGTTGTGTCTGCAGCACTGTACATACCTGTGCTATTAAAGAACAAAAAGTAAGTTTACTTTCAGAGTCTGTGTGTGTACACATACCTTTCAAAAATCTATTTACTTAGATCCTTGGTCTCTTGGAGAATCTCATCGTTGCTAGTACCCACAGCAGTATGAGTTCAGCTGGCTGTGCTGCTGCAAGGTTCCTCTGCAGCAGAACCCTGCCAAGGCAAACATCTTGTGGCAGCTCTGTGCTGCTGCCTCCATCACCCCAGTATGCAGCCACAGCTGCTTGGAGGAAGCACTTTTCCTCTCTGGGAAGGAAAAATTCACATTTCTTTTGGGGACTGCCATTCTCCAGCTTTGGAAAACATTTGAACATTTTATAGAAAGAAGATGGTTCCTGAGATGTGGTCAGCTGGAGGAAGTCTTAGGTGCTGTTCAGCTGGTTTGTCTTACATGAGTCTCATTGTGCTTTCAGAGAGGTGCCAGTCTATCTCACTCATTTTATGTGTGTTTATCCATAATACCACCTTCAATCGCCAAGCTGTTCTTTGGAACACCTATGGCCCTTAAAGTACCTCTTCTACATGTTCCTTTATCTCTGGAAACAAAGTAGAGTGTCTTCACAAACAGCCTTGACTCTCCTGTGAAGGTGTAATTGGAAAATTCTGGCAAGTAAACCCAGTGGTAATTCGGAAGGGAATATAAGGCTAAAATGGGTGAAAGTAAAGAAAAAGGCTACTTGATCACTTTATAAAGTTAATGTACAGGCATGATAAACGGACTGTAAAGGAAAAGCTTTATGGCATTAAGCTGAGGGATGCCTAGTAGACTGTAGAGTGACTTCCCCAGGGCTGAGGAGGGTAGTTATGGAGCCTGTGATGTTTGGTGTGACCAAAAGAGGCAGCAGAAAAATTGAATTACAGGCATAGCCAAAGCATTTGGGACTTGAGAGTCTCTGTCAAGTGCAGATGAGGATGTACGTATTTGCATGCTTCTGACAGGAGAGGAGACCTCCGAGAAGGAGCAAATCCTCCTCATCTCTCGGCTCCCCTACTTGGCCGGTAGACGTAGCTGCCCGGGGGCAATGAGAATTGCCCAGAACGCAGCTAGAAGTGAAACTGAGGGGTAGTGCGAAGAGCGTTCTGTGCCGGGGCCGCGGGCAGAGCCTTTCCCCGCTGCCCCGCGACCTTAAATAGCAACGCATCTGAGCGGTGTCCAAGAGGCGCGTTACTCTTCCTCTAAAGCCAGAGTGGTATTTGGCCCCATTACTTTAATAATAGCTACAAGAAGCAGGAAAGCCTTTATTAAATAAAATAAAAGCCTAGCAGGACTTGCTTTTTCTTCTCGGTTCCCGGCTGCCTCCTCTCGCCTCGCCTCGCCTCGCCCCGGGGTTCGCCACCTCGGCAGCGGCAGGCACGGCGGGCCGGGCTGCGAAGGGGAATAAATAGCCGGGCGGCGGCGCGGAGCCCTCCGCTCCCGCAGCCCCTCCACGTCACTTCGCAGCGAGGCGAGCACGTGGGGCGGGGAGATCATATAAATCTCCCTCTCCCTGCGCGGCCGTGATGTTATCTGCTGGCACCCGTCCCCTCCGCGCAGGGAGAGCCGAGGGGCCGGGGGCGGCAGGCGGGGGGCGCCAGGCGGAGCGCTAGAGCCGCCGGGGACGGGACCAGCCCCAGCGCCGCGGGGGNNCGCCGCTGCCCCGCCGGGAGCCGTCGGGCGCCGCGGGCGCACGGCGGGGCTCAGCCGGCACCCTCTGTCGGCTTCGGCAGCGCCCTGTGATACTGAGCACTGCGGCTTCTTCCCCTCCTTCGCTTTTTTTTTTTTTTTCGCTTTTCCCCCTCCTTTTTTTTTTTTTTTTCCCTCCCCCTTCAGAGTTTTGTTTTCCAGGGCGCTGAGAGCAGCCTCTCTCCTACATTTACTTGATTCGCAGTTTGTTGTATCTATTTGGGGGGCTTTTTTTCTCCTTTTTTTTTACTGTCCGGCTCACTCCACCCCCGAATTCTAGCTAGTTGTAGTTACTTGCTTGTTATTCTTTTTCCTTATTATTGTTGTTACTGGTATTTTTTGCAGTGGCGCCTCCTGTGCGTTTTCCCATTGCGAGCCGCCCTCGCAGCCCGGTTTTTAACAGCATTTTTTTCTTTGTTTGTACAGATCCTCTTTTTTTTTTTTTTTCCCTTGCTGCCGTTCGTTGTTAGAGTCACTTTTTTGTTTGTTTGTTTGTTTTGTTTTGTTTTTTGGGTGGGGGGGGGCGCTGTATTTAAACACTTAAAATGCACTGCTATCTCCTGAGCGTGCTCCTCACCGTGGATCTGGCAACCGTGGCTCTCAGCCTGTCTACCTGCAGCACCCTCGACATGGATCAGTTTATGCGCAAGAGGATCGAGGCTATCCGGGGGCAGATCTTGAGCAAACTGAAGCTCACCAGCCCCCCGGACGAGTACCCCGAGCCCGAGGAGGTGCCCCCGGAGGTCATCTCCATCTACAACAGCACCAGGGACCTGCTGCAGGAGAAAGCCAACCACAGAGCTGCCACTTGCGAGAGGGAGAGGAGCGACGAGGAGTATTATGCCAAAGAAGTTTACAAAATAGACATGCAGCCTGTTTTCCCGGAAAGTAAGTCCTCTGTGTTTGTGTGTATGTGCGTAATTTCGCCCCCGAGGCTTAGCGGTGCCTAGCACCTTTAAATAGCCGCCCCAAGCATCGTAACCTGCCTTCTTTGCTCGGCTTGCTCTCATCCTCAGGATCCATTAGGTGGAGGCTTCTGGGATTTAATTTTTGTGGCGGGGAGGGGGGTATACGTATGGCTGGATGAGTGGGTTTGGGGGAGTCACCTGTTCCCTCAGGCTGGTGAGGTTTCCAGTCCCTTTTGAAGTCATTCAGGAATCCCTCAAGGTGCTTCTGCTGCCCACCACCACGTACCTGAACAGAGCTCCCCTCCCCGCCCTGGATCCCGCTCCCTCCTCAGCACCGGATTTAGCTCCCCGGCAGCCCCGTGTATAGCCTCCAGAAAGAGCCAATATCTTTCCACTGCTCTTGTTTCCCTTGGAGTGTCTGGAACGGGCAGGTTTCCATCTCTCCATAACTGAAAAGAAAAGGAGGTCTTTAAATAAAATAAAAAAAAGTGGCCGGCTCGCCTTGGCTGCGTTCCTCCAGAACATTGTCCCGCTGACTGCTACTCAAATTGATGCTCAGAGAGGACAGAGATGTAGATGGCCACCCTCCTCTTCCCAATTTAACTACCCTCCCCTTTCCGTTCATGAGCACTTTTAATTTCAGGTACGGAAAAACTTTCCCCTTCTGGGTAGCCTGGGTTCTTGGAACCTGTCTCAGCCCGTCTGCCTTTTGCTGTTTTTAATGACCTTCTGGTGATCCATGCCACATTTTATACAAAAAAAAAGAAAGGGTAGAAATGCTCTGTGCTGACCAAATCCACTTAGAATGATTAATAATCATAACGACGTGCCTTTTTGTTTTGGTAGTGAAGCTTAAGTGCATAGAAAGAAAAAAAAAAAAAGCAAAAGCACTGCTCTGCCTTAAAAGAATCTAGATCATCATCATACCGAAGAAAGTGAAATACCAGAAGCAGAAAAATAACTAAACCATTCATTTATCCAAACTCTAGTTCCTCGTCTTTTCATTTAGCTCACTTTTCTATCTTTTCCCTCCCCCACCATTTGATGCCCAATATACTTGATGTCTGTTTCTGAAAAACACGTAACTCTTACTTAAACAGATAATGCAGCCATCTTGGTGACTTTATCCTAGAGTTTCTAATTTCACTTTCCTCTTATTTATTTTTAGTTTAGCAAGTTGTAGCTTTGGGGCTTGCTCCGTCTTGTATATGATAGTCCTAGGATGCCAGCCAAGGTATCTGAACTCCGCACTATGTGCAGCTGCCTCCCTTTCTTCCTTTAGTCTTAAATGACAACATCAGGTACAGGACATCCTGGCAGTCAGAGCCATTTTATTATTGTAATTATGGCACCATCCTTAACAGCCATGATAAATACACTCCACCCTTGTTACCCTTGGGGTAGAAATACTTGCTTTTTTAAAAAAAAAACCCTCTGCATATTTGGAGCCAAGTAGGTATGAGCAGAGAGGTTCAGTATAATTCATAGCTGTAGCAAGAAAACAGAAATCATGCCTGTTTTCCACTTTAGTGTACTGTATTATTTTGCTGGTGGTTTTGGTGGAAGTCAGCACCCCTTTTTGCAGAGCAGCACCTATGAGCAAGGGTTAGGAGGACCAAGAGCAGTGCCTTGACTTGTGGAGTTGACCCTGTAACGGAGAGTCTCTTAGAATTGTAAAATGCATCCATCCCAAGCACATCTGTCCTTTCGCCTTGCTTGAACAAACTACGCAGGACCAAAAGTCCAAAATGCAGCTGCATGCTTTCCAGAAAATGAAAGTAGCTGTTGTGTGTGACTTGGATGGTCTTTACAAAAGATAACTTACTTTTAAAACGTTGTCGAGGGCCAGATTTGTTCTGAAGTATCGATAGAGGTTTTTGGAAGAGCAAAGGAGATTGCAGGTATCTACCAACAGAGTGCATCAGACGTTTGGGATCCGAGGGCTGGTTAGCAGTAGATCCGGCACTACTGTGCAGGGGCTGTCGCTAACATCAGAGTAAGTAGGTTAACTGTTTTTCCACTGCTCTCTAGTTATGCTGGATGGAGTGAGCCTTTCCAAAAAAGACAGCAAGAAAGAAATTGCTCCACCATATTTTAAAGAAAGAAATTGAAAGCGCAGCTCTGGCAGCAAAAGGCACTTTCTCCTAGGCATCTCTGAGTGATTTTTTTTAACTCTATGATTTCTGCTGTGTTGGAGGGAGGGAGGAGGGGATCAGTGTGAATGCACTGGAGGTCGAGAGCTGCTGGAATGCAGGCATGGGAAAGATCAGTGGTTCAGTTTTTACCACCAGTTGTTAGCATTCAGTAACTGACTACAACCCAAGTATTACAAATATGCTCTAATTATACTCATAGTCTGCAATATATCACTACAGATCACTGATAGGTCTTCATAGGGTATTTTGTAAAGTTCAGACTAAATATTTTTAGCAATGAGGAGATTTAAAAGGAAAACTATAAGAGATATTGTATATACCCTAAGGCATATTTTGTCTTAAATATTATCCTTGGCCAAGTGTACTGTATAAATATAGTAAATATGAATAGAACTGGCAAGATGCCAATCTCCTGGGATGAATTTTAGTCAAGAAGGTATTTATGGGATATAAATAATACTGTGTCAACATTTAAAGAAGGGATCTGATTAGTTTTGAAATTATTCATATTAATCTTTTCACATGCTGTTAGTTTAAGGCTCAAACTAAAGTTATGCTAAGGTTTACCGATAGTTTGCACTGAGGAAGTAAGGGGGCATCTGGCTTGACAGTCCACTTGAGCTTAAGGACACTTTGGAATATACATGGAAATTCAGCGAGTCAGGGACTGCTGGGCCCATAAGCAACAGATGTGAAAGAAGTGGCAGAAAAAAAAGTACTACAAAGGCGTTTGGAAAAAACAGAAAGGCAGGAATGCTTTTCAGACAAAAGCTGGGTTGTGCTCACGACAGTATGCATTAGATACTGGAAGTCCGAATCTCTTTAAAATCCATCTGGCAGTCAGAAATTGAGGTTTTAAAGGAGCAGGTTAAAGAAGAAGATGGGATATGGAAGCTGAGCACAATATCAAAGAGTTCTTTGGGAATTTTGTACCTAGGCAAAGTTACCTGAGTAAATGCTTAAAACTGATTTCTGTGAAAGCTGAATAACATTAGAAGTTTTTTACTTCTCAGTTCTTAATTGAATATCTAGGGCCTGATATTTAAGCTAGGTGTTGATTGTTATTGCGCTGACAATAAACAGAAATTTAATGCCAACACAGTCAAGGATTGTGAATTTAATGCTAATGAATAACTGGGATACTGGAGAAAAATAGGCAAGACATGTATGTGGAGACAGGTGCCCATTCTGTCATCTTCATTCAAAGCAATTTTTGCCACAGTCAGTGAACTGGTTAGTACTGATGCAGCTAATTTTTTAATTTTCTACATTCTTGAAGATAGGTTTGTAATATTCAGTATCCTAAGAAATCACTGTTCTTCTGGTTTTGGGCCTGTTTTTGCATGGGTTTTAAGTGTGAAGGAGCCTCCATGGATTTCAGCCTGCTTTGGGAGTTAGGATTAGTTTTTTGAAGAGCTCTGTACCAGGAATATTGCTTTACATAGGCCAGCGTTCTGCCAAATATTTGCCTCATGAAAGACAATATTATAAGCTGGCAGGGCACAATGACATGCTTCTATTTTATCCACAAGGACTCAATTTACCAGCAATTATGTGTATGTGGGTTCCTGGTCTTCAGGCTGCCAGAACTGCTCGTGCAGACCTGGCTGCTGGCACGGACTGCATCATTACCGCAAAGCTAACAGGTACAACTGTACAGTTCACGTGTGTTTGCATTTAGCATAACACAGAGCTTAATCTTTCAGGATTTCCTATGTACTTAATGATATGGAAACACCTTATTTTAAAACCTTCTAGCTATGCTGGACCCATGGTTGTACTCTGGAGTATTTCTTGCAGGGGCTTTTGCAGGTGTACGCTCTGGAGTACAGAGAGTATACCTGCAAAAGGTGTGCTCTCCTATACCTGAGGCAGTATGAAGGCTTTCCTGACGAGAGACATGGGAGAAACAGTTCCTTATTCCTTGTTCATGAATGGCACTTAATGCAATCTTTCTAGGTGGTGATGAAAAAAACCCAGGAAACTTCAAATGGCTTTAAAAAGGCACAGGGTAATTTTCTGGACAGTAGTCCTCTACATACTAAGAAGGATAATAAAATAACATGCTCTGGTGCACTAATGAGGGGCAGCTCCACATGTGTTTCCTGCCTGGCTTCTGAATCACCAACCACTTGCTGTAAGCAGGTGCCAAGCTGGGAAGCAAGGGGGGGGAGGTCCAAGAGCGAGTCTGGCATGTTGCGTGGCCCTTGAGTTTTTCCAGAGGAAGCCTACAGAAAAGCTAAATACCCATCTTAACACTGCAAGGTCAGATGAACTGCAAGAAAGAAATATAGGGCTATATTCCCAAGTCCTTTCTGTAACCCTCCATGTGTGTATCTCTGATGTCTGTTTTAAAAAGGCACTTTTTGCTGTCATTTTGTGAGTGAGAAGGTTATATAGAATCATGGAATCATTTAGGTTGGAAATGACATTTAACATCATCTGACTACAGCCCTTAACCCAGCACTGTGAAATCCCCCACTAAGCCATATCCCTAAAAGCCGCATCTATCCTTACTTTAAATACCTGCAAGAGATGGTGACTGAACCACTTCCAAGCCTATTCCAATGCTTGGAAGTCCTTCCAGTCAATATGCAGCACTGCTGCTGCTGCGACCCACCTTTCAGCCCAGCAATAGTGTGAATGTTTTATACGTAGTCCCAGAGACCTTTCTAGAAATGTGCCCTTCTCTTCTCTTCATGTCTGGAGATGTGCAGGGAGTGCCCAGAGCTTGTGCTGGTCTTGTTGGCTCCACTTGCAGGATTAGATGCGAGAAGGTGATTGAGTAAAGAAAGCAGAACATCATCTTCGTTAGTTACTGCTTTTAGCTTGATTCTTTCTTGGGGCTTTGCGTGAGAAGAGCAGTGGTCGTCAGGATGGCTGTGTTACTTTGAATTTACTACTCCCAGCATTTTGCTGTCAGTTGGAGATTCCTGTCTGCACCGGAGATGAGCAAAAAGATGAATGAGAACTGGCTGTCATTCTCAGTGAGTTTCTTCAACACGGTTCTGAAACATGCACAGAGTCTTGCACACATGAACGGACTCATTAGCATTAAGGCTCTTTGTATACCTAATTAGCTTCCTGAATTGGGGCCCAGTTTATGACACATTTGCAGGGATGAACAAAGCCAGACAGTTCAAATCCCTCTCACTGTGTTGAAATCTGTCATTTGGACATTGGAGCCCAGTGAGAAGGAAATGTTTCACAGGATTTTTTAGAGAGGAAGGAATAAACCCTTCAGTGCTCCTGTGATCCTGAAGAAGGCTGACCCTGTTGGGCAGCTGGCTTCTTTTGCCTTTACACTGATGTGCTAGACTGCTCCCGTATTACAGATAAAGGGAGGAACCCCAGGGTATGGTGACAAAATGAGCCATGAGTGAAGACATACAAATATTTCCATTCCTGTTGTGAAACCACATGCAGCACATTTTCAAGCAGGCAGTTTTTAGCTTGAAGATGATACGCTCCCCAGGTATTATTTAATGTAATACTGTGTTGCAGATGTTTCTGCTGATTTGTTTAGATTAAAAGGATTGGTTTGATCATTTGTTTAGGGAAAGCTTGCACCCTGCTTTCCTCCACAGGCTGTTGCTTGTTTCCCCTTCAGTCATGATGTACCTAGCTCCAGCATCGCTGTCGGTTGGCTTCCTATAGTCGTCAATCCGAAGCAACTATGCTGCTTCTTAAAATATCTCCCCCATCCTTGTCCTTGCTGTCTTTGCTGTTTAAAGTGATTACAGCTGGGCACCCAACTGTACAAGAGATGCAGCTGCAAGGTGTAGAGGAGAAACTCAAAGATTTGTCGGTAACAAGAGGATAAAATGTTGGAAAAAACCACTTAGTGTCAAGGGTTGTGTTTTATCTCCTTCCAGTGTGTCCACTTGTTTATGAATTTATGAATGACTCATGTGCCTCTTTAGTACTGCGGTTCTTTTAGCTCAAATGGCACAGGATTGGCTCTGCAGAAATGAAGTGCTAGACCTGGCTTCATCAGACCTGTCTGGTGAGCAGGTTTTTACATGTTCCTGGTGCTCTGTAAGTTGGTCCACAGTAGAGAAATTGCCTCTTTGGATAGCATAGTATTCTTTAAACCAGACAGGTTTTCGAAAGGGAACCACGTGGCAGTTCATACATGCCACTTGGAAAGCTGCTGGCTCCTTGTGGTGGAGGTCATGTGGAATGAGTTTAGGCAGCAGTGCAGAGAGACTGCTCGTTCACTGTGAAGACACAGGCTCCACTGAGATACGTCTTCCATTGTTGTTTGGGTTCTCTGGTATCCACGTTTGATTTCCAGGAGATACTAGACTTCACAGACCTCACTGCAGTAGATCTATGGCAGAAAATACAGAGAGTATCTTTGGAACATTTTTCCCTTGTTCAGGTTTTAATTTGGACAGTGGGTGAGGATTCCTTCTCAGTTCATGTGTGGTGCTCATTGATATATTCAGGATCTCATTGTAGAGCTGAGCTTTTCTCCACTGAATCTCCCTTAGGAAGAGAGCCTCTTTTTGTTGTATAAGACCTAGTGTAGTAGCATGCTGACTTCAGGTTATTACAAATAACTGTATAAACTACAAAAGATACGTTGACCTCGTAACTGAACCTGCTTTGAACTGGAGGTTGGACTAGATGTCACTTCCACAATGAATTAACCTGTAATCCTCATAATACCACATTTTAATACACAAGGAAAACAATGCATTGTGTTTAAACTTCCACAGGATGTTATTGATTCAAGTATTACCACATTTCTAAAGATGTACTGTTTTCTGTCAGTCTTGGATTTGTCCCTCTGCTGTAGCTTTCTTGCACCAAGATGTTCCTCTTCTGCTCTCCCTCTGCACATGTTTTTCTTTTGCTTTTCTTGCATGAATGTTGCTTTTCAAATAAGCATGGTAAGTTGCATGAAAATAGACTACTGTATTGGACTTCAGCAAAAGCTGGGCGATAGTTTTAGGCGAACTGAGGAGGGGCAGGGAAGGAAAATGTTGTGATACTGACCTTTCACTTTGCTTGTTTGGCTCCTTCCCATCATATCTAACCCACATTGCACTGACAAATACCGCATCTGTCTTGACAGGCAAGTTCACAAAAAACCATTCATTCATGACCTGAAGTTGCTGTAGGGCTGCTTAATCTGACGGTTGTGCATTTGAGCAGAGATGTTGAAGCAAAGACTGCAGAATGACTGTAAGTTCAGTCTGACTTTCTGAAAACTAAGAGGGAGGTCTTGCGTGAAAGAGGATACTGTACTTAAGTATATGTGTGCGTGTGTGCATGCGTGCATACACACGCGTGCATATATTTAAGAGTATTAAACCATCTGTTTTTGCCAAAGCCCTAATTGGAATGTTCTGGGAAAGATAATTTAATTTTTAGCTTCTGGATTCATTTCAGTGATGGCAATTTCAACACTTCCTGGGGAGAGTCTATCAGTGATTATGTGCATCAAATGCAGCAGTAAATCTGTCATTCTTTCCATTTCAGTTTTTCAGGCTTACAACTTCGTTATTTTTCCCTGTTTGGCTTGTGTTACTATCCAATGTTTTCCCTGGCTTCATCTCTTTATACCCCTGCTTTGAATTTTAAAAGGCAAGCTAAGCCTGTTAAAGTTCCTTTTCTTACTTGTTTTTGTTTACATTTAGCATTTGCAATTCAGCAGCTAGTTCAGCTGAAATCGTGATTGCAACATACCTTTACTATAGAAAGATAGGGATTGGAACATGTTGGGTTTCATTCCTTGAGGTGGAAAACGGAAACAATCCACAAAAACCCACAACCCTTTTGAGTGGACTTTGTACTCAAGAGACTGAAAAACATAGATGTTAGCAACATTGTCTCTTTTGAAGAATTCAGAGAGTACCTTGCAGTCACATACTTGATGAAGGCTGCTGCATAATAATACGTCTTAATCTGTCTACATCCAAAGTTGTGTTTACGCTGATCTCCAGTACCTCGAATTGAACAGAGAGTAGTCCTTGTGCATTTGAGTGGGCATTGTCCAGTAGGTATAAAATTACTTCTTTTGGGCTTTGGCAAACGGTCATAAAGATCTTCTCTTGGACTGCCAAGCTGTACACTTGGAAGAAGAACACCTGCAAAACTTCCTATCTTCCACATGACGTGTAAAAACAATGATGCCAGTTTAGCCTCTTCAGGTGCTGCAGTGGGTTGAAACAATGGCAGAAGTGGTGATCAGGCACAACATGGTCAAGGTCTAGTGCTCACCAGAGCTCCTTGTCCCTCGTCTGCTTGGTCTCATGAGTGGTCCAGACTAGCAAAGCTGAGAGACATCTCTGCTCTCCCATGAATGTGACTATGGAGGAGCAGCTCTGCCCTTTGCATCACAGTTCCTGGCCTTTAAGATTTTGATTTAAGATTTTGGTGCAGGAATTGATCCAGTTGAGGGGATAATGCTGAAACAGAGCACTTAATGCCTGGTAAACAAAATTTATGCATGGCAGGGTTGAGGTCAACTAACACATGCAGTACTGTCAGTTCATTTCTTCATTCAAATACCCACAAGGGGTATAAGGGATATTTGCCTAAAGTGAAGGATAAATGATATATTGTGTTCTCCAGCATGATAAAGCATTGTAAACAGTCTGGAGATCTGTTGAATCTATGCAGTTGAATCTATGCAGGTCATTGATGTTCTCGTTCTCGCCCAATCTCCAAGAGCCAGCCCAGTTTTCTTGGCTGTTGCAGTTGGCTCTGGGCCTCCCTGGCAGAGCAAGGGCTACGTATGTCTTGTGCCAATCCCTGCTTTATGCTCAAATATTTCTTGATGCACGCTTTGGAAGTGAAGTAGCCACATTTCAACATTGAGGTATGCTGAAAGATGTCTGTATGTTTCATTTGTTGTGCTCGTTGCGTGTTTATCCAGCCTACAATGGCAGGCTATTGCAGCAGACATACATACATTTTTAAGACTCTGAGTAGGGAACATGTTCCAGCTTTCTTGCAAATAAATCTGCTGTTCTGATCTGGTGTTGTGATAGGAGCTGAGAGGCTCCCTGCCAGGATATACAGTTTGGAAAGTAAGGGAGCTAAGTGAGCAGCTTTGGCCCAGTTTGGATGGACTCAGAACAGATTGTTGGGGGCCTGAGCTTTCTCTTCTTCTTTGAGTCTAGATTCCTTCATCTCAACTTACATTTCTCTTTGATGCTAGGAGTCATGCATTTGGAAGTTTCACATTCCCCTTGCTAATCAGGGAAGAAGAGTCCCAAAAGAATCTTGAAAAAGAGATCATTATGAAGGTGGCCAGAGACTGAGTTATAACAATATCATGTGTCTGAAGGAACGTAGCTCCTTCCAAGTTGTAGTCCTATTATTTACCCACTTTATTGGGAGACTTAATTTTCTCTGGCTGAAAGTGTATTTGTTGAGGTGGAGTCTGGAAAGGAATCCACCTCATGCACACTTACCACCAGGCCAGCTATACATGTGATAGTCAAACCTTTCAATTTTTCTGCCTTTTGAGAGTATGTTCCCCAGATTAAGGGCTGTCATCCAAGGCCTGCTGAAAACACTAGAAGTCTTTCCGTTGACTAGAAAAGTCTTTGGTCGGGTATTACATGTCATTCCTTTGTTTCAGGGAATGGTCATTTCTTCAAGATATGTTAGGATGTATTACTGTAATGCAATGCTGTCCCTGTTATTGAGTTGCCACTGGAGATGTTCTTCCGCATAATACCTTGAAAAAAACCCACCCAAAACAAGAAAACTAACTCACTTTTGAAAAAAGACCACCTTAATTTGCTTTACTGATAGAATCATTTGATAGCAGATGTCATCTGGGAACAGCATATGGCGGCAATATGGCAAGAACTGCAGAATGCTGAGGAGGAATGAGTTCAAGCCCTGTGCTTCTTAGGTATTCCACATCTCCCTCTTTCTAAAATAAATGGCCATCTGACTGCAAAGGTCTTGTCAAATAAACAAGCCATAATATATCTTTATCATCCTCCCTACATTGAGTTTTTGCCTAGAAACTCATCACTCCACACCCAGATGCTTCTTAAAAGCATGTGTGAAATCAGACCTCAGCACCCGGAGCAGGGAATAATCTAAAGGCTGTGAATAAGAATGTAGCAAATCTCTGTGCAGTGAACTGTAAAGAAAGGTCAGAGCTAAGCCAACAAGGTGTTCTTATGTTATCAATAAAATCTTAAAAGTCAGTTCTGCATAGAGCCAGGGCCAGGAGAACCATTTCTGAAAGTCAGTTTGCTACATGATATATGCTGAGTTTACAAGCTGGAAAGCCAAGTAGTTTGGGAACAGAAGCTGTTCTTGCAGCATGATGGTGCATGTGGTTTTACATAAAGCCCATCTGACTTGATATATCTCTAAATGGCTCAGAATATAACAAGTTAACTTTTGAGATACATTTTTTTTTCATGGATGAAAAGCTGGAGCAATTTTATTTGAGTCAGGAAAGTCACTTTAGTTGTGATGTTGAAACTGGATTCTGTGCAGCAATTGTTTAAGGAAGCAGAACCGTCATTTTGGCCAGGGTTTTAAGCAGCATCTTAGAGAGTGGTTCCCTCAGTCTTTGAGAATCCAAGCCTTGTTTTCAGATGAAGCCTGGGTCAGTAAATCTGCTCTGCTGATTAGAAATGTCTCAAATGCTGTTTTGTATTATGATGGTCGTCTGTTCTCCCTGCCTGCGTGTTCCATTGCATTGAATTTTGCTGAATTCATTCCTTTTTGAAAGGGAGTTCACACCACCCTTGGTAAATTATTTCAGTGATTAATCACACACACTATACATGAGTGTCTTTGTGGTTAAAGTTGTTTAGCTTCAAGTTCTAGCATTTGAATGTGGTTTAAACCTTCACTTGCTATTTTGAAGACCTTTTCAAATCTAAGGGCATTATGTAGGTACCCACAGAAGGTGGAGTTTTGCAGAGGGGAGCTGATCTGGTTGCGAGTAAGCTGGCATGGCTGTTAGAAGTACTTTTCAGTTATTCTCATGGTTTACCTCTGAAAGTCCTCTGCTTTATTCATATTCTGCTAAGATTGTAGACAACAGAACTGAACACTATTTGAAGAGTGACTGTGCTATTGTCAAGTTACATGAATGTTGCAAACTCTGCTCTAATTCAATATTACGCAGTCTGTGCAGCTGACTGTGGCAGGAGCTTTACAAGGAGAAGTTAAAATTTATACTTGAGTAATTATCCACCAGGTTCTCTCCCTGTTCTTCAAATTCTTTTCAGAGGTGCTAACTCTCAGGGTGGAGTCTCCTTCTTTGTAAGTATAGTCCATTTTCTCTGTCCTAGAGCTGTACTTTTATACTGACTTTACTGGCATTTACATCTTGATAGTTCGAGATTCAAGTCACTGTATTTGTGAAGCATTTTCTTCATTATCTGACATATCCATATCATTATTCCATCTGCAGTTGTTTAGTAATGGTTTAGTTTCCTTCCATATGATGGATAGAAATACAGTAAACCCCCAAATATTCACGGTCTGCAAATCCATGGTTTCAATTAATTGAGGACTATTTTTCAGCAAGTTGTGGGTCCATGTGCATGTGCAGACACCATTAGTTTGTGCCATGAACTCACCCAACTCATGAATGTGTAATGAGCTCATGGATATGTAAATTGGGCCCACCTGCTGCTGCCACCCCCACCCACTGGAGTTGCTGTGCGCCCTCCATTTTCACCCTTTAAGGGGAAGAGGAACTGCCGCCATCACCATGGAGCTGGGAGTGCTGCTGGGTGGGTGGCATGGAGGCAGAGGGGCCGTGCTGGTGCTTCTGGCCTTGGCAACACGGTGGCGGCATGGCAAGCACCAGATCTGATGACCAGGGTGGGGTGGGGACAGGGGACACTGATGGGAGGGTAGCCAGGGATGGCAGCCAGCACATCTAATGACTGAAGGCTGTTGGGAGATGGTAGCTGCCACATCTGAGGACCCATGGGTAGCAGGGCAGGGGAAGGTTAACCCCAAAGCGCGCCCAGGTGGGCAGTTCAGCTCCAGGCGCAGTCCAGCGCCGCCCCTGCCACAAACAAATAATGAACATCTGTTAAAGGGAAATCATAAGAGGGGAAAAGCCTCATCTTGGCACTGTTGCATTCTTTGAAAACAAAAACAACCTACATCAGTGACATAGCCTGGTGTGTACTGGCACCAGCATCTCAGGCTGCTTGCATCACAGTCCAATCCCTAGTGCTGGCGGTAGAAGTGCCCACACTGCCCAAAATAAAAGTTCCTTCTAGGCAACAGCAGTATGTACAGTTTGTTTTGAGGTAGATGTTTGTTGCCGTGACAGCAACACTTGAAACAGCTGATACTGGGCAGGGCTGGGGGCTCTGTTCTACGTTGTGTGGGGCAGGTGACGGGGAGAGGAGGAGTGGCTCAGAAGTGCCACTCTGGGCAGTGGCAGCAGGAGAAGGTCACGGAGAGCCGCCAGCTCTTTCGCCCTGCTCAACCGTGGCCAGCCTGTACTCCTGTGGACAGCCCTGATGGGAGACAGAAAGGTGGACCCTGGCTGCCGCCTGGCAGAGACAGGTCAGGCAGTGGCAAGCCGGGGAGAAGCGGCAGTGGTCAGCTTCCGTCGGCCTGCCCAGGTTCTGTAGTGTTGGTCTGGCTGCATGCAGCTCTAAGCCTACAGTGAGCCTGCTGCCACAGGCCCAGACATCCTGGGGGGTGGGAAGGAAATCAATGAAAAAAAAACCCCAAACCACCTCACCCGGCATGGGGAGCAGCCCCACCACTTCCCCTCGCTGCCATTTCCCGGCTGGCACTTCATTCTCTCCCATCCCCTTTCCCCTCGGAGCGATGCAGCCCCTGTCCGTCAGGTGCGAGGACTGGCGGTGAATGACCGTGAAAGCTAACAGGTAACGTGTGCAGGCCCAGAGTGTACACAGGAGCCAGAGCATTGTGGCCTGGCCTCTGCACCTCAGAGGCAATACTAGGAACAAGGCTGGTGTGAGGGTAACATTAAACCATTGACTTAAAAGCCCAGTTCCGTTGCTGAGGTAACTTTCAGCGAGTCAGTCCTGTTTCTGACAGTGACAGGAGGCTCCATGTTCGCAAAAGGCATTTCCTCCGCTTTAACGAGGTGCTACAGGGCATGCAGCACTCCCAGGACTGCCCTCTAGAGCTCATTAGTGGAGGGGGTGTGGCTATGGGCAAGGCCTAATTGAATATTCATAGGTTCCGTATCTTAACAGATTTCATGACTTGTGCAGCCTTCCCAGACCCATTATCCCACGAGTTCCGGGGGCTCGCTGTATTAGATAGTAGAGTACAGTAAAAAGAGCCTTAGCAGAAACTTACCTCTCAATAGTGATTCGTTGCCTACCATTGTATTTTGATTCTCATAAAAACACAAGGCTTTTATTAATTTACTGCCTGGCCCTTGGTGTCCTGTTGTTCCTGTTTCCTGATGAAGTCATTATGTAGCACCGGCTTAAATGTCTTACAGCTACCCGAGTACATTGTATTAAAACAGTCGTCTTACCAGGCCTACCTGTTTCCCTCACTGAGGTACTGGACCAGTGTTTTCCTTGAGCAGGTGTGGATTATACTGCCTTAGCTCCCCTGGGCTGGTTCTCATTCCCATGCTTCGCATGTTTTTTTTCTGGGATCAATATAAGGCTGACTGTGTATGAGCGGTATCACAGGTTGCCTGTTTAGGGTTGTGTCATGGCAATTATGTTCTGCCTCAAATCCTTTAGATATTTATCAGTGCTTAGGGTTTATTGAAAGCTAGTTTTAAAAATTTTGATAGTTCCTTGGGCACTTTTTTAGATGGTCTTTGTGCAGGTTATCTGGTCTTGCCTTTTTTACAGTCTTGTTCTAAGACCTTCTGAGTTGCTGCTGGAATAAAAGAAAAATATTTCCATCTTGTGCTTTCCTGGCGTTTTTATCTAGAGAAGTATATTTCATATTTTTATATTACCATTTCAACAGTTTTTATCTTGTAATGGATGAATATCACTGTTAAGCTTCCTTAGTACTTAAGTAAATCTCATTGTTAAATTTCTTGGCCATGAAGCTGGTGCGCCTGGTTTGTTTTCTCTTGTCTGTTATCTGCAGTTCTTATTTTCTGATGCTGTAGTAGTTCTCAGCAGCTATTAGTTTTAGCTTTACTTTTTCTTTAGTAATAGTTAGGTTTTTAAATTCTATCTTCTTATGGTTTCATTCTTATGCTTTCATTGTTCACAAACAGTTTTCTAACCTGAATGGTCTTATTTTGTTGATTGTGGGACTCTGTCACTTGTTCAGCAAACTAAGTGTTGGTCTGTTATGCTTTCCAGTTTTCTCTGTGAACACTTCTGTCCAGTTGATTCAGTTCATGATTGTCTCATCTTTGAAATATGATAATAAAATCACAATATTAAAATCGTGTGTTCAGGACTTCTGGATTTTGTGCAGAACATGAGGTGATCACTTGTACCTAAGCTATGAATCTTGCTTGTCGAGCACCTCACTTCCATGTTCAAAATAAAACAGTACCTACATCTGTCTCTCTCTTGAAATGCCAAGGACCTAAAATAAGGATTTTTTAGAAACCAGCTCATCAGAGATTTACGACATCTCAGCAGGAACATAGCGTGGCAGACTTTGGTGGCCCTAGTGATGGCAAAAGCAGTGCCACCCACAGCTCCAAACTACAGGGTAGGCAGTGATGGGTTATCTAAGGCTCGTACTGTTGGCAACTCTTCCCTCAGAGAAGCAAGGGACCAGACACTCCAGCTGTAAGGTTGGTTCTTCTGCCAGAAACCATAATTTTGGAAGGCAAATAATATTTTTGGGTTTCTTTTCCATGTTCAATAGCAGAAGACATGGGATACCTCCAAGTCAGTGACTCAGTTGGTGACTCCATGTGCAAAGTAGTTAGTGGATGTGTTCTTCCTACCCCACCCAGAGGTCTGAGCCCTTAACCTATAAAGAAATTTCACTTATGTTAAAAGTGGTGTAGAGTACATGACGGATTGTAAGTCATCCTAGTAATTGTGACTTAGTAAAAGGACCTTGGTATTAGGGTTATCCCTACGTAAGTGATAGGAGTTAATAGTGTCGTTTGGTCCATCCTCTTAACACAAAACTGGAGTCAGCTCTAGGAGGTATCTTCAGTCTTTTTTTTTACGAATTACAGAACACCCCCGGAAGTCCGTGGGGGGACGGGTCTGGGCAGGTCCCGCGAGTTATGCGTACTGTGAAGATACGAAATCCATGAATATTCAATTACACGCCCCTCCATCAGTAACCAGGCACCCTCCACTAATTGTGCCTGGAGGGCAGTTCTGGGAGCGTGGCTTGCACTGTAGCACCTTATTAAAGTGGAGGGAGCACCTTTTGGTGACTCCAGGCTATGGAATCAGGTCCAGGACGTTATGCACATGCCTGAGGTCAGACAACTTGCTGAAAATCCAACTGTGACTAATTGAATACACGAATATGTGAACCATGAATATGCAGGGTTTCTCTGTGCTATATAAAAGAGAATGACCAGAGGCCCTACATTAGTCTTCTCTGTGACATTCATGATTCCATGATAGCAGGATATGTGGCTAGCTGTACATGAAGCTCTGCAGATGAGCTTCTCCAAGTTTGTTGTACTGTACAGTCTGTTCTACAGCTCCTAATCCTTCCAAATCCATCTCTGTAGTAGTTTCTGGGCTTACTGAGCAGCCACATTTCCCAAGTAGTACATGAAGTATTTTAGAGATCTTCAGAAGTGGCCTGGGAGCTTCCTAGGCCAGCTGCCTTGAAATAGAGGAAGGAGTTGAAAGCTGAGCACCTTCGCGTAGGCAGGCAGGTGTGCTTCCTGCATACAGGCAGATTTCTCCTGCCTGCAGTTTTTCCTGAGAGAGGTTTAAAATCTCTCTGCTTCTCTGTTCCTGATTTACACTGCACCAGAGTGTAAATCATTTTAATTGTAATTACTCTTACAAAGCAGGAAAGATTGCATGATTTTAATGTGGTTTAAAACTTTCACTTCGATCTGTCGCTTGCATTCATCTGTTGTCTGCTGTCTTTATCTTAATCATTTAAATATGTGTTGCCTGTGCTTCGAGTCTGTGAATATTGACTTCTCTGCAATGTAAAAAAATGTAGTTTTCTTTTGCTTTTCCTTCTCCATTTCACTTTCACTTCTTGTATAATCCTTTCTTCTTTTTTTATTTTAACTCCCCAAAGTGAAAGGGTTGGACAATCCAATCTGCTTTTCTTGAAAATAACTTGCTTTCATTTCCTCCTTCAGCCAGGGAATAGTTTGGAAAGACTGTTCTCTGGACCCTTGGCCGAGCAGGAGAAGGCAGCCAGCTGTGCTGCTTGCCAGGGGAACAGGAGCGCTTCCTGGCAGAGGTGGGGCGAGAGGAACGGAGCCTGTGCCGTGGGACTTGCTTTCATCTCCTCCACTCCCTGCAAGGCAGTCCTGAAATTTCCTGACTGCTTTTAGGTCTTCCAGTTTAGAATAGCTGAGTTGGGAGGCCCACTCTTCTGTTAAGAAAAAAAAAAAAAAAAAAAAAGTATATAAAGGAGGAGAGTGCAGCTTGCTCTTTTAAACAGCAGGAGATTAAAAGTGCTTATTTGTGCTGGGCAATACAGTGCAAGTTTCCACGTGTGATTTTGAATGCTCAGTAAAGGAAAATGAGTACTATCACGTGCCTGGCGACCATCATTATCACCTAGTGTGAGTGCCCTTTTTGTATAATCATTCACATATGTTTCTTTTGATAAGAATAGGGTCTAAGTCTATGATTTATTCTATTATATTTAACATATTTAGGGTTAGATGTGCTGTAATGTTCTCATTCCCATACCTTTTTTTTTCCCCCTGCCAAAGTTCTGTGTATGTTTGGATTTCTGTGTTTGGTTTTACAGCCCTGGTTGTTGCAGAGTACCTGACCCCTCTTCACAGGGCATTTGGACTTGTTAAATCTCATTGGAATCTGCCCATTCTCTAGCCTATCAAGGTCCCTCTGAAGGGCCCTTCTGCTAAGATGAGGTGTTGACTCGCCTGGTTGACGAAAAAAAGGCCATAGATGTTGTGTACTTGGATCTTAGCAAAACCTTTGACACGGTTTCCCATA